>CAUYON010151282.1:0-56685 GCA_963573935.1 Arctocebus calabarensis | reverse complement strand
AATTATGAATTGGGCTGAAATAAACATTCTGATACAGATATCTTTGTTATAATGTGATTTTCAGTCTTCTAGATATATACCTAGTAGAGGAATTATGGGATTGAATGGCAGTTCTATTTTTAGACTTCTAAGTATTCTCCAGATGTCTTTACAAAAGGACAGTATTGGCTCAGCACCTGTGGCTCAAGCAGCTAAGGCGCCAGCCACTTACACCTGAGTTGGCTGGTTTGAATCCAGCCCGGGCCCGCCAAACAACAATGACAGCTACAACCAAAAAATGGCCAGGTGTGTGGCAGGTGCCTGTAGTCCCAGCTACTTGGGAGGTGGAGGCGGGAGACTCACTTGAGCCTAGGAATTGGAGGTTGCTGTGAGCTGTGATGCCACAGCACTCTATCCAGGGTGACAGCTTGAGGCTCTGTCTCAAAAAAAAACAAAAACAAAAGGAGAGTATTAGTTTGCATCCCCACCAGCAATGTAGTAGTGTTCCCTTTTCTCCACATCCACAACAGCATCTCTGGTTTTGGGATTTTGTAATGTGGGCTAATCTTATTGGAGTTAGATGATATCTCAAAGTAATTTTGATTTGCATTTCTCTAATGCAATACTCATAAATCTGTAGCCTTTATATATACAAACAATAGCCAAGCTGAAAAAATAGTCAAGAACTCTATTCCATTTACAGCAGTGCCAAAGAAGATGAAATATTTGGGAGTTTACCTGACAAAGGATGTGTAAGATCTCTATAAAGAGAACTATGAAACTCTAAGGAAAGAAATAGCTGAAGATGTTAACAAATGGAAAAACATACCATGCTCATGGCTGGGAAGAATAAACATTGTCAAAATGTCTATACTACCCAAAGCAATATACAATTTTAATGCAATCCCTATTAAAGTTCCATTGTCATATTTTAAACATCTCGAAAAAATAATTCATCATTTTATATAGAGTCAGAAAAACCCTCAAATAGCCAAAACATTACTCAGAAATAAGAACAAAGCAGGAGGAATCATGCTACCAGACTTCAGACTATACTATAAATCGATAGTGATCAAAACAGCATGGTACTGTACAAAAACAGAGAGGTAGATGTATGAAACAGAATAGAGAACCAAGAGATGAACCCAGCTACTTACTGTTATTTGATCTTTGAGAAGCCAATTAAAGACATTCAGTGGGGAAAAGACTCCCTATTTAACAAGTGGTGCTGGGTGAACTGACTGGCAACCTGTAGAAGACTGAAACTGGACCCACACCATTCATCTTTAACCAAGATAGACTCTCACTGGATTAAAGATTTAAACTTAAGACATGAAACTATAAAAATACCAGAAGAAAGTACAGGGAAAACTCTGAAAGGAATTGGTCTGGGCGAATATTTTATGAGGAGGACTCCCTGGGCAATTGAAGCAGCATCACAAATACACTAGTGGGACCTGATCAAACTAAAAAGCTTCTGCACAGCCAAGAACACAGTTAGTAAAGCAAGCAGACAGCCCTCATAGTAGGAGAAAATATTAGGTTATGTCTCTAACCAAGTTTTAATATCCAGAATACACAGAGAACTCAAATGTATTAGCAAGAAAAGAACAAGTGATTCCATCTCAGGGTGGGCAAGGGACTTGAAGAGAAACTTCTTCGAAGAAGACAGGCGCACAGCCTACGGACACATGAAAAAATGCTCCATGTATGTATTTGATGCAATCACTGTCAGAATCCCAGCTTCCTTATGGAAACTAACAAGCTGATTCCACCCCTATGTTTTAGGTTCCCTACCCCTGTTGGTATTTAGTTATATCACCTAGGTGTGTGTAAGTACTTTTTCTATAGTCATACAGTGACAAAATTGCCTAATGCTGTATTTTTTGAAAAGTATCTCTGTCATTATGTGATGCATGACTGCACAGCAAAATTAACTAAAAAACGAACAAAAGACCTAAACATAAGAGTTAAAGCTCTAAACTTCTTGGAAGAAAATTTAAGGTAAATGTTCATGACCTTGATTCAGCAATGGATTTTTATATATCATACCAATAGCATAAACAACAACAACAAAATTATAAATTGGACTTCACTAAGATTAAAAATTTGTGCTTCATAGGACCATACCAAGAAAGTAAACCCACAGATGAGGGATGATAACTGTGAATCATATTTCCAATAATAGACTTGATTCTGCAATATATAATGAACAATTACAACTTGATAACAAAAAGATTAGTAGCCCAATTAAAGGATGGCAAATATTCTAAATAGATACTTATCCAAAAAAAGAATACAAATGGCTAATTGGCACATGAAAAGGTACTTGATGTCCCTAGTCATCAGGAAAATGCAAATAAAACCATGATTAAAGACCGCTTCATACCCATTAAGATGGTAAGAATCAAAAAGTCAGATAACAAGCATTGACAAGGATGTGGGGAAATCACAACCCTTGCACCCTGTGTGCTGGATTATAAAATGGTGCTTCCACTCTGGAAAGAAGTCTAGAAGTTCCAGAAGTGTTTAAACACAGAGTTAGAATACGAGGCCCCTACTTCATTCCTAGGTAAATGTCCATAAACAAATGGAAGTGTATGCCCACACACAGACTTGGTTAATGTTTATAGAAACATTATTCATAACAGCCAAGGGTCAAAACAATTAAAGTGTCAATCAGGATGAATGGATAAACAAAATATGGTACATTCCTACAATGGAATATTATTCAGCCATAAAAAGAAATAAAGTCCTTATATAAGCTACAAAATAGAATCACTTTAAAAACTTTATGCTAAGTGAAAGAAGCAAGTCATAAAAGACCCCATATCATATGATTTTATTTATATAAAATATTCTGAACAGGCATATCTATGGAGGCAGTGAGTATATTATTAGATGCTGGGAGGACAGTGGGGCTGAGGAGGGAGGTGGGGGTCTGAAGAATAAGAGAGCAACATATAAAAGATACAGGGTTTCTTTTTGAAGTGATGAAAATGTTCTAAAATTGACTATGCTGGCGGTTGCACATATCTTTGAATATACTAAAAAAAAAAAACATTGAATTTCACACTTTAAATGGGTGAATGGTATGTGAGTTACATTTCAATAAAGCTATATAAAATCTCTGTCCCAGGAATGGTGGTTCAGCTTTTTTCTCAAAGGATAATATAGTAGTTTAGTTTAGAAAGACCATAAATGGACAAAAGTCTGATCAGCTTCCCCTTATCTTCCCTCAAGCCATCTCTTATTCATCATAAGCAAGAGCCATTTCCAAAGCAGATCTGTCTTTATTCCCATTAGCATTTGGCCTTTGGTCAATCACAGCACAAGAAGAGCTTTTGTTGGCAGACATCATAGACCACCAACAAATTCACCTAGGAGGTTGAGCAAGTATCATTGTGGTTTTTACTAGTATTTCATTAGAAAGATATTTTTGTTTAACTATTGAGTGCTTTTGCAAGATGGTTTTAGTGGGAAGACAAATACAGCAACCCTGATCAAGATTCATAACTGTTTTTAAAAATATAACCTTATAAATATGACTTCAGGTGTCATAGCTAAGTTAAACTGGATTTCAAATTTATTTATTTATTATAAAAAATTAAAATTCCATCTTCTTTTCTTCTGAATAAACCAGCAAATTTATTTTTGTGTTATCTATTTTGAACATATTCATTAGTATACCTCAAATTGAAAATGATTCATTTTGCTCAAATTCTGTACAACATGAACTCTGGGAAGAGTTGTGTCTTATGAACACAAAGTTCCACCTGGGAGGTGTGTTTATGTGTTCATATGAACCCACCTTTCCAAATAAAATTAGTTTACCTTAAAGCCAAATGAAATATAACTTTTGCTTATTAGTAATGGCCCTAACAAGAAAGAAATTAAAACACTTAAGATAACTTATGGAGGATTTATTTATAAAGGAACTTACTATTACAAAGACAGGGGCAGGACTATGGGTTAAGAGGCAAAGCAGTTGTCACCATCTAGAGTAGAACAAAATGGAGAAAGGAAAGAAAAGGTAAAAAAGAAAACTGAGAAATCTGGAAGGTCAACAGCCTAGCAAGAATCCAATGTTCTCAATTCTAATAGGAAGATAGTAGATGGTGTTGGGCGCCTGTAGTCCCAGCTACTTGGGAGACTGAAGCAAGAGAATCGCTTAAGCCCAAGAGTTTGAGGTTGCTGTGAGCTGTGACTCCATGACACTCTACCCAGGGCAACATAATCAGACTCTGTCTCAAAAAAAAAAAAAAAAAAAAAAGATAAATAGTGATATATGATGTTTATTTTTTTTTCAAGTTAATTGTCAAGATTTGGGCATTGATAGATGTGGGGAAAAGGAAATGCAATGGTGTCAAAAGTTATCTAGCGGGGTGATGGTAGTATATTTTGGAAGGACTGGGAGCTTCAGGAAAGGGAAAAGTATTTTGAGGGGAATGGGGATGATTTAATTTCAGAAGTATTGGATTTGGAGTATAAATGAGTCATTCAAATATAGACGTTGAACGAACAGTTTGATGTTAGGGTTTGAGGTTAGAAATCAGATTTACTGTAGCTGAAGGTTAAATGTGTAGGTTATGTGCAAAATGGTGGCATTTGAAGCTGTGCTGTTCAATGAGAATTTCTAAAGAAAGATTATAGTGAAAAGATGACCCAGGACAAAGCCCTGCAGAACTTCCTCCTTTAATTGTTAAATCGAAGGAAAAAAGAGGGCAAAGAAGACTAGATATAAGTGGCCAAAGACGCAGGGGAAAACAAAACCCAGGGAGTAAACATCTCGGTGCAGAGGCTACATGAAGAAATAGTGGGCGCACCTGTCAAAGCCTGCAGAAGTCTCTATTAGTATGATAAAGACATTTGATGTTAGCGGCATGAGGCACATGACTTATATAATTATTTTGATAACATTTAAGGAGACATTGGGCAACGAAGTCAGGTCTGAATAGATGCAGGGGTAGGTAGAACGGAGCAAAGGAACCTGTAAAGATGATGGCTGATGAAAGGTGCGGACGGCGGTGAAGGTGATGGTTGTAGAGGGACAGAGTATCTGTAGAAGTTTTCTTTCAAGGAGAGAATTCTGAGTGTATTAAGATTCAGATGGCAAGGATACTGAAGAGGAAGGGGAGTGCCCAGGAAATCAGGGAAATGTGAGGACACAAAACCAGAAGAGACGGCTTTTAAAAAGATAAAGACCGTGGTGTCACAAAGCTACAGTGACGGGAAGCAGAGGGGAAGGGTAGGTGCCGTTTGTGTAAAGCAGTGACCGTCTGGGTGACTCCGCTTTTCTCTGCATCAGGTGGTATGGACAAATGTCCAGGGTCAGAGAGGTTTGAAGGTTTGAGGAGAGGGACTAATCTCTGTGGCTGCACCTGGGAGACTTGAGGTGGTGGAGACCGCCTGATCGATAAACGCCATCATTCTCATCCCACCTTATTGATTCATTCTGAAAATCTGATATACGCGTGTTGTGACCTTGGGTCAAGCCAAGTCACCCTAAAATTCTGTTATGATTCTGGCAACATAGTAAAACCCTGTTATTCATGGTAATGCTGTTTGGAAACAAATTTTAAACTGAAAAGTCAAATGTCTTTAGAGTATGCACATGGATATGTAACTAACTAAACTGAAAGGACAAAGCAGCCCTCATACTGGAGTGCTATCTGCTAATTAGTCTTGAAGAGTTGGCTAACTGCCCGGGGCCTGAAAAGATTCCTATTTGCTTTTGTATTGAGTTACAGAGTCAGGCATTTGCCCCCAGGACCGGAGGCATCTCTGCTACTTCTCACTTGGCCATTGCACCACCAGATGTATCATATAAATACTCTAATGGATAGCGGTGGACTAGGAACATAGGAGATAATCTGATGCAGGCAGATGCTAGCAGTCAAGATTACTCAAGCTGTATTGAAATTTCCTTTGCACCTGGCACTGGAGGTGTTAGCCATGCCAGTTCAATCCCCCCAACACAGATGTTCTTGTTGTACCACTTTGTATGTGTAACATTTAGGTTTCTGTTCAGCTTTGCCGTCGTACACATAAATACTGTAATCCAAAGACCACCCATTTATTAGTGCACCTGCATCTTCAACCAGATTTCTTTCATTCTTTTCAATGAATGCTCAACATTAAAAAAAAAAAAAAGAAAGACAGCCATAGGGTGAATAACCTTTTCAATCTGACAAATAGCTTAACAAAATGTTGGTAATGATAAAAATAACAATACTAGAGCTCCCTAAATGAAACAATGTTACTAAAACATGAAAATAAAATAAACTGTGTTTAATCAAATGGATATTTTATTAACTTCTGTTTTAAGCTTTTCTGGTTCGTTTTAGTGAAGAGATAGATTATATAAGTAAGTTATTTTTTCCAAAGATGAATGTTCCTTTTTTCTTCAAATGGGAGATTGGTAGAGCCTACTTCTTAAGGAACAGATTTTGCTGAACGTGAACCTCTGGAGCCCCCATTTTAAATTAATAGGAGTGGAGCTCTGTGCAGCTGAAGACTACATATGACCTGCTGAATATAGGATAAAGAAGCCTTTGGAGGGAGACAAGATCATTACTCCAGAGAATAGCCCTGTGTGGTTGCTGTCCCACTGAAGTGGGGAAAGGGCATCCAAATGTTTTGATCTTGTTTTTATAGTTGCAAGCAGTGTCTGTGTCTTTCCAAATACCTAATTTTGTCATATATCTCTCTATGAAATTTCAATGCTACTTAATTTTGGTTTGTGGGGAGATGAGACTGCCTTTAATTATTCATTTGAAGCAAATAAAAGTTTAAACATGAGATAAATTTTAAAAATTGATGAGTGGTGATGGTCTTGTAAGTGTGTGTGTGTGTGTGTGTGGGTGGGTAGGTGGGTGGGTGTCTTTTATCAGTGGTGATAGTTACACGGGTTCCACTCCTGTCCTCAATCTGTAAGGGCGGCTTATTTCCCACTTGGCAGATAGCTCTGACTGTATTCAGTTTGACACATGCATCCCATAGAAAAAGAGAAACTGTGTGCCCTCCTGTCACTATTTCTCCAGTGATTTAGGGAATCATTGTGCAGATGATATAGGTGACAGAGAAGCCAGCTAATTAGAAGTGGAAAGAAGACTCCAAAAGGAAGAATGAAGAAGCAAAATGCATAAACGAATAAACAAAATGAAACAAACTGGCCATTTCCAGGAGGATGTGAATTTTTTTATTTCTAACAACTCTTGGAGCACTGAGATAGTGAACAAACACTAGGTCTGCTTTTGCTGAGTAGTTAGGGAGTAAAGCTCCTGCAGAGGCTACCTTGTATTCCAAAATTAGAGATAAAGCTAGAACACAGAAAGACAGAGGAAGGAACTCATGAAAGTCAGTTCCTTTAAAATTTCTAAAATTGATACAAATATTTTTATTTTGAACTCTTTTGTTCGATGCAGAAATCTTGGCATATATGTACACACAGGCACAAAGAAACATCAGGCCATAATGTAGAAGAGAGAAAGGACAATAAAAGGTGTATAAGGAAGGAGAAAGTGGGGCCATTTACAATCCCTTGCATAAAATAACGAAGGGGAGTCACTTAAAGTAGAACTCAAATCCCCATCAATCCTTCCGGCTCCTACTCAAACATGAACATTAAATAGAATATGCGTTTTATCCTACACTAGTCCTTGTTCTCTGTGATTTTTTAAGCCTTCTAATGCAGCACTACCACCAGCCATTTAAGAACCCTAACTACCAGTGCCCTCTCTTCCTGTTCCATGCTTGGAATATTTTTCAAGTTAACTTTTCACATTAATTATATTATCAGCAACTTTAGAAGATCTGTCATTGCCCGAGTATCATACTGGGTGTGTTGAAAATATACTCTCTCAGTAGGTATTTTATTTTATTTTACAGATGAAAGCACAGGTGCTTGGAAAGATTAAGTAGGCTTTTCAAAGTCACACAATAAGTTAAATAACAAGACTCTGGACCTGGACCTCTTATAAAAAGCTGCATGATTAATTGCTCTAAAACTTTACCTAGAACATTATGGGTAGAACTCTAAAAACAAAGTTCTGTAGAAAGAATCAAGGTCACATGAGAAATTTTGTTGACAAGTTATATTTAAATGTGAAGGTTATTAGTAGCTTTGAAATTTTTTTCGCTCACTTTGAAGACAGAGTATTAGAATCCATTTCTTTCTCCTCTTTTTGTTCTACATTTGCATTCTCTTCTTCACTGTTTTTGTGTCCTTGTTCTCAAGTACAATAAAGGAGTGGAACTAAAAAGGTCACCACCTTTGATGAAAATCATAGTTTTCCTAACACATATATCATTCTGGCCAACATTGTGACTTCTGCTCTAGAAGAAATGATAGGGATCCCAAGGGAAGAGAAGCTTTAAGAGATGAGGGAAGGAGTAGGAGAGTCTGATGACCAGGAAGGAGGGATGGTTGCAACTGAGTCCTGAGAACAGTGGAGAACCACAGATGGCTCTTTGGAAGAGTCTTGAAGAGGCAGAAAGACATCTCACCTGGAGAAGAGAACATATTTACGGGCAGAAGCCAAGATGAGCCTCCGCCATTTTCCTCCGTCCCACATACACAGGACATCAGAATGTAAATATATAAAAATGAGTAACAGTGGCAGGGGAACGCACTAAGAATGAAAGGCTGTATTCAAATGGTCCCAATTATTATAAAATCCTTAGGTAGAAAATTGGCCTTTAAATATCTGAGATGGAATTTGCTGATAGAGTGGAGTAATGGGCACACAGAGACAAAATTAATTCGATTGGAAGGAAAAACATATTTTATGAACATCTAATGTGTGCACAATTACAATGAAAGCCAATTAAGTGCTTAAAAGATTTTCAAATAAAAATATTTCCTTGTGTGAATGGTTATAAAATAACTATCAGAGATGAGAGAAAGAGAAGCAATCCATTTCTTTGTTTCCTTGAACTGATCCACATGAGCAGAGCTCCCCCTGCCATACCCTTTGACCTTGTTTTTGACATTATTTTGTGTGTATATGGAAAATAATTACAGCCTTATTGTGACAACATAGGTCTTGGCTATTTTATATCGTTCCTAAAAACCCTCTAAACTTCCTTTTAGCCAGTTGACTGAGCACTTGAACCTTTCAATTCTCATGGTCAAAGAGCCAGTGGAGATTTCTGAGAGAATTTAGTCTATACTAACTCCTCTCCAAATTATAAACCCTGTATTTTTTCAGCAGTTCTATGTTTCCCAGTGTAAAGCATGTATGGAGAGGTGCCTTCGATTAGTGGATTGAAGTACAGTGAGTGATTTCACCAGAAATTTTAGGGTATTCATTTTCTCGGTCAGATTTATCTATATAGAAACACTAAAAGTATGTCAGCTCACCAAGATATTTAGTTTTATCTATCTAGAAAGACTAAAAGTATGTCAGCTCACCAAGGTAAGTAGAAGAGATACAATAAATTGGAACAGCTTAAGCCTTGGGTAACATCAGAGTTGAACATGGGTTCGTATATTAATATAAGGCCCTTCAGTTACAAGTTTCCGTATGTTACAAGTTCATCTGTACTAGCAGAGCTTGGTGAAATTTGTGAACAGAAGCATTGTTCTCATTTTCAAGTATAGCATGTGCTTTATTATAATTCAGATCAGTAATTACCAGAAATGTTAATTATGTTGAAAAAAAAGTTAGTGAATGATATTTTTAAGTACATTGCATCAATGTACTTCCACCTGTCTAGGAATCTGCTTATCAGGGAGTGCCATTTTGACATCTATATTTTCTCAAATACAGAGGGTGCCGAAAAGTGTGTAAATTTTAATAAACGAAAGAACTATATAAAAATGGTAATGCTCCCTATATCTGTGTACCAATAGTGTTTGTTATTTTGTACATTGTCTTTTGTGTCTCTTATAATTGCAGAAGTCAAACTTGACTTGAATGTTACAATTTCCATACAGTGTTTTCCTTTCTTAAAATGTGTATTTTTTTGCACCCTCTATAGATAGTACTAGGAAGCTCAAATAAAAGGATGAAGGGATAAATACCCTGCAATTAATTCATGGGGAGGAGAGAATAGGAGTGACACTTAAATACTCTTTATCAATTCCATTTGATCAGAAACTTCTATTTGTCTAATTACGAAAAGATTGTCAGTTAGCACCAATGTTTTCTTTTTCCCACATCTACCAAGGTAAATGAAGATGGGACGTCCTCCCAATGATCACCATAATCCATCTCATAGAAATGGATACTAGACTTCATGAAGCACTTAGATCTCAGTTACCCCCTCTTAACTAATGTCTCCGCGTTACCTGAAGTTTCATGACGTTTTCCAGCACCACATTAAACATGCTTGTGCAGACTGTGGTCTGTAAAATTTGAGAAGCTGCATTCACTTAGACTAGGATGTAAACGGTGACCCCTACGGTTATGTACGGTACAACCTACTCAGCTGCATACATCACTGTCCTGCAGGTTTAAGGACCTCTAGGATCGGAAGTTCTTTTTTTGTTGTCATTGTTGTTATTGTATCCTAGCTGGCTAACTCCTACATAAATGCTTTAATGTTGAATATTCTGGTCTGAACGTATGTCACCTTCTCTGAACTTGGGTGAGTCATTGTGCCTTGGAATTTATTCACTATCAGAATAGAGGAATATAAGAATGAAAAGAAACCAAACTCTATATCTACCTACAGTTCTAATTGTGGATTTTTTAGCTTATTATTTGTTCCTTAGCCCAATGTTCTATGGGCTAATGCAGTTGTTATCAAAGGTGATATCCCTTATGATAATAAGGGACAGAAAGAAAAGGTTGTAAGACAGTTTTGGTGTGTGTGTCCTTTAACTTAGGTTTAGAAATATCCTAAAGAGTAGAAAGAATAAACATTGGGAATGTTTTCATTTTAAAAAATTTTTTTTGACTGCTCTTGTTTTTTGATACTGGTCCCCAAGCAGAGATTATTCGCACATCTGTTGATTTTTTTTCACGTTGCACACATTTGCACCTTTTTTTTAAATGTTGACTGAATCGCTTAATTGTAGAGGAGCATTCATTTTAATGTAAATCTTACAGTATTACATGAGTGAATGTATGAAAATAGCTTGGAACAGTTTAAATTGGGCAGAATTCTGCTTTGATCATAATGTGCCTCTTCAGCATTAAAATAAACTTGCAACATATGCTGAAAAACATGTGTAATAAGTAAGTGCCTCTTGCATGGTGACTTATCTGGAAAAATAAATCATCATTTAATAGAATCCAAAATGCATAAAACACTTCTAACAACTAGTAATGTGATGATATGATTATATCATACATATATATATATAAATACTTTTGTAATTATAAGTACCTGGCTATCTTTGATTCAAAGAAATAATTTTTAAGTTTTAAAAATAGTACAAAATTTTAATTATTTTGGAAGTATTGGAAAACATAAAAGGAAAACATTTAGCAGCCAGGTATGTAAGATTTTACTTTATTGTTACAGACTTACTCTTTTTGCTGTTTAAATAACAAAGAATGTGGTGACTGATTTCAATCAGTAGAGCATATAGTAAAAATAAGGTCATTGCCAGTGTCTTTGGATTATAAAGAGAATTGAGGAGAATTAGTAACATAAACCACTTTTCAATAGAAAGAATAGGTGGATAATAACAGTTTTTGCCTTGAAAAATACCTTCTTTCTTTCTTCGTAAGAAATAAGCAATTAATGACAGACATCTAAAGAATCTTTCGACCCATATCCTTGAAATGATATTTCCACCAATATCCTTGAGAGGAATTGTGATACACTGGGAACAGTCCTAGAAACTTGTATAACTATGCAAAAAAAAACTAACTTCTGATTTTATTTCCCAACCTATGAAAATTGTATTAATAAGGAGTGCTTTTGTTTCCATTCAGCAAACAATGACTTAAACATATAACTACTATGAGCATATTAAATCATAAGAAGGCGTGGGAAACTAAACAGAGCTAGACAGAGATAAACATAAAATATTCCATACACAAAAAATAATACCTCAAAGTTTACTTTTAATCAAGAGAAATCCATGGGTCAGTTCAAGAAGCTAGCATGATAGCTTCCATGAGATTTTCTATGAAATCACGAGGAATATTTTTGTCCCTGGGTGTACCCATTGAAAAGCAGATTTAAAGGTGAGTCTATCCTTCTTTCAGAGCCTATTATAGAAGACTACTTGGAAAGTTTCAAGTGTACTTAAAATAATACATTATTACTAATTCAACATTTGCTTATTGATTGCTTTATGTCAGATTATGCCTTTGGGAATCTAAAAACAAAACAACAAACTCCAAAGGAAGAAAATAGCTGATTGTCTTTCTTAGAAAGTTTGAGTTAGTTTTGGAAACGGTGTTCGCCTCTCCATGTAGTCCTCTCTGTGAAGAGTTCCTGTGATTGTCCTATGGAGCCCACAAGACCAGCACATCCTAAACCAACCTTGTTGTGTTTTCCTCATTCCCGTTTGCTTTTCCTCCAGCTTTTTCAACTTTCTTGGTAGCATTACGAGCAGTTTGTCTAGCGAGCCTGAACCTGGGTGGGCATCCTGGATTCTGGCAACACCCCATTTACGGTCATGTCTGTTCGCCTCCTAAACTGCTGTCATTTGTGCATCTGGTCACAGCCTTCGCTGCTTGATAACTCTCACCAGGATTATTTCAGAGCTTCTCAAAGCGATCACTCTGCTTCTTACCTCATTTTCTTTCCATCCATCTCCAATGGTCTGAATGTTTGTGCTCTACCCACACCCCAAATTCATATGTTGAAATCTTAATTCCCCAGATGATGATACTAGGAAGTGGGATAAGGTCACGATGCTGGTGCTCTCATTGGGATTAGGGACCGTAGAGAGGGGACTCCCACAGAGAATCCTTAACCTTTCCACCTGGTGAGATGACAGTGAAAAGACAACCATCGAGGACGAAGATCCTCCCCCAGACAGTGATGAAATCTTGCTGTTGGATTTTCCATCCTCTAGAACTGTGTGAAATAGATTTCTGTTGTTTTCAAATCACCCAGTTTATGACTGTTTTGCTGTAGCCACCTGAACGGACAGATACTGCCTTCTACAACTTCCTAGATGTATTTGTTTATTTATTTGTTTGTTTGTTTATAATGCAATCTAACCATTTATTTATGTACTTTCGAGATACTGTCCCATGTCAACTACAGGGAAGGTTCAAGCTCGAGGTGAGGTATATCAGGACCTTCGCGACGGAGTCCTCACCACCTCATTTCTCACCACTCTTTAGACCTTCACTAAGCTTCTCCTCTCCCAACTGTCCTCTCCACCACCCACCATCCACACGGTGAAATACTTCGTCTTTAGCAATAATACATTTTTAAAATCTCTTTTAGGTTAGGAACTGTAACTTTTTATATATGCACACCCACCTAGTCACTTGCTCCATTGACCTACCAAGCTCCTACTGGGGCTCAAAGTGACATTGTTTGATGTAATATATGGATAAATGAACAAAATTGCATGTACTATTATGAAATAATATGTGTGATAGAACAAAGTGAATAGAGAGATAAAATTTAATTCAGAAAAATTAAAATTCTCCACAAAATTCCTAATCAAGAAAGAACAAAAGAGGGCAACGCCTGTGGTTCAGTGAGTAGGGCACCAGCCCTGCATACGGGAGGTGGTGGGTTCAAACCTGGCCCCAGCCAAAAACTGCAAAAAAAAAAAAAAAAAAGAAAGAAAGAAAGAACAAAAGAGACAATAGGAAAGTTATAATAGCTATGTAAAAATGGGGACCACTTTTGTGGGTAATATGGGGAAAAATAGGAAAGTTGAGCTAACATTTTTGTAATGATTATGTTCAACATTGAGGAAATGTCACATAGTCCACTAGGCCATGAGACGCCAAAGTGGTCTCATATCATTTGCCTGTCACCCTTGGCCTGCAGTATGTGGGCCTTTGATTCTCTGCTTGCTGCCTAACAGTGTAAGGTAAGTACTAAAAATGTCTTAAAAATATTGTATGTTTAGAAACATTTGGTTGAGAGCTAGTAACCTAAGAAAAAGCATTAAAGGAGAGTTGTTATTGTACTGAGCTTAGAAGGCTAACAGTTTACATAGGAGAGGAAGCAAGATTTTTATATTGTTGGGAAGTGAAAATCAGGTCTCTTTTAAGGAACAGAAGGTAGTAGTTTGGAGACAGTCTGAAAGTTCACATAGAGGAGTACTGAAAATACACTTGTCATTACAAATAGTTGAATGGAAAGTTTCTTGCTCCTTAAGGAATATTAATCAATTGAAGGTATCAAGAAAGAGAATAACCCCACGACAGTAGATTAGAGGTGATGAATCTGGCTGTTGGAAGCCCCAGAAATCATATTGCTCAGGATTCAACTCAGTTTCAAATGAGAGAAACCCAACTCAACTAGCCAAACAAAATGAGACCTTTTTAATTTTTAAACATTTAAATTTAAAATGACTTTAAAACATACAGAGTGAGTACCTTTGCTTATGTAACTAAAAAATCCATGACTAGGTTCAGGAATGGCTGAATGCACAGGCTCAAACAATTTAGAAAACTACAGTAAAATGCACTGACTCCTTTCCAATTATTGTAACAAAGTTCCTTGTTTATGCTTTGCTCACCATTACATACTCAGCACCCAACCTAGCAACTGATACTATGATTTTAATATCTTTTTAATTGTTTTTTGTTTTGACACTTGTTTTTATAATTTCTGAGATTGTTATGAGCATGTGGCAAATAACAAATGTCTGGTTTTCCAATATTCTTCTCCAGAAAGCAAAAAATTGTATGCCATGTTATCATTACTACTTTTGTTTCAGAAATCATAAAGCAATTATAAAGTAATTATATTAAATTAGTAGCCTAATAAAGAATTTCATTAAGGTGGACCCCCACCAGCCCAGTTAGAGACCAGTTTTGTTCTACTTACTAACTGAATCCTTCCTGAACTTTTGGTTCTACTCTATCTTACACCTAGAACACTTGGGCATCATCTATTTGTCCCCATTCTTTGTGGAAATAAAACCAATCTGGGTCTTATATCTACTTCTGGGTTCACAGTGAATCCAATCCTGTCCCATGCAGCCTGCAGAGTGATGACCTACTTTTTCTATCCCCCTTTGTTACCGTGGTGTGAATGTTCATATTCTGGCCCTCTTCTGAGGTGACCAGCCTAATTGCATTTCCCACTCATCTGACCCAAATGCTTTCTTAGATCATATGTTTTATATCTGTTCTTTTGTTCTTTCAGTCTTCTTTTCTATTCGTTCAGTTCCCTCTTTCTATTCCCCCAAACTTCAATATTTGTAGTCATATGATTTCCATCTGAGACCCACCACTCTTAATTAGTTTGGCCCCAATATTTTTTCCAACTGTTTACCATTTTCATGATCTGTCAATAGTGTAGCAATCACAGAATTCATAATTACTTTACTTATACATAAAGTATATTTAGCCTGGGAGTGACAGAAAGAGAATGAGCAAAAAAACTACTGTAAAACTTCCTGAAATAAGGGATTTAATCACAAGGTAAGGTTAGCACCATTCCTCTTTAAAAGAAATGGAAATTGGGTCACAGAAATATTAAATGACTTGCCTTGCAGATAAGTCAAAAGTAGGACTGGGTACCAGAACTTCTGAGACAAGTTTGAGTTTCCACTCCAAACTTCTATTTGGCATGACCATGCCAAATGTTAAATATCTAAATATTTCCATACGATTAGCACTGATCTTCTTGGTCATCCCACCCTTCCCCATAACCTCCCAGAGTTTTCCAGAACCAGTGGCTATAGAGTCCAGGCCTCTGGGATCTTGTTACCTTGCAATAACTATGGCCAACTGTGATTGGACACTGCTCTTGATAATTGTGAAATATTTTGATATCTCACCTACTTCAATACTTTTATGGTGGTAATTCACACATGACTAGAAAAGTGTTAATAATGGCTTCATTTTTTAATCAATTTGGTAGCTGGAAAAAACCAGGCTGGTTTATTGCTTATTATAAAACATAAAATTTCCCTAAGCTAGAGTTGCTCTTCTATAATGCATCCCACTGTGTATGGAGGTTTCTCCTGGACCTTTTTATTTAATCCCATAGGAATGAGGATTCTTGATTCTAATATCAGTACTCTGGATGCTATTATTGTGTGGGTAAAGTAATAAAGTCTTTGGTGGCTGACCCAAGAAACTCGTATCTAATGCCAGCCTTAACAAAACTGCAGTAGGCTAACATGTTAGCTTTCGAGAAAGGTAAAATCTCAGATATTTCACATCTTGCCAATTTGCATACATTTCCCTAAGAAAGATTTGTTTTCTCACCAAAGTTGCCCCTAGACCTCTGCTTTCTAGTTTTTTTATCATCCTTATACCACCTGGATTGAAACATTCCTTCTTTATATTGATGATCCATGCGGAAAAGATTCTTTCCACTTGCAACTCAAATCAACACTTTTGTCTGAATCTCTTTAGCCCCAAATGTTAGTTCCAATCTTTTGTTGATAGAAAAGAAAAAGTTGAATAGATGTGGAGGTCAACTCTGAAACTTCGCTGAATAATTCAATGCTTTGACCCTATCCCCATACCCTTTGAGGCCACAGCTATAAATTTATCAGTCTAAAACGAGTCCCTAGACTTATTTTTCTTGGGCAGATCAGCCTATTTTATACCTGATGACCTTAGTTAGGTTGCCTGTATGAGAAAGAAGTTATAATTCCATTTGGAGCATTTGCTCAAAATATCTACCTTCCACTGGATGAATGCCAGTGAGCTCGTCAAACAGAAATCACTAGTAGGTATTCTTTGAAATGTGCATCTCAGCTACACAATTGTTATTTGAAAAACAGAACTTTCTAATAATATTTTTGCAATGGAGTTGATACTCATTCTGCATTTTTACATAACAGAAAAAAAATATTAGAAAGATTTTGAACAGGAGCTTTAAAAGATCTTATAAAAGTGGCGATCAGTCCAAACACATTAAAATTCTATTTTCCTTTACAAGTGTTTGCTACAGATGACCCCCACTGATCTTAAATATATTTCTGTATCTGTAACTGAATAGAGGTTTTCCGTACAGCATGTTCTAATGGCACTCTGGCCTTTAGCCAACAAGGCACTGAATAAGGCTATTTTTAAAGTACAGAAACTGGGAACAGCTGCAGCAATCAAATTTGATAAAAACAGAGAGGAACTTTGCTTTTTTTTTTTTAACGGTTTGCCCAAGTTTAGTCTTTCATAGAAGTGCTTTTGTTCCGTTGTATGAAGGACTACAAGACCAATACAGTGAAGCCCTTTTAAACAAATAACTTTTAAAAGAATATGATTAAATTGAATAATTTTTCTTTATACCAAGAGTTTTTCAGGGCAATAAAAACTAGTAAAAAAAGGTGATATGTCTGTTGTAAGAGGAGGTAGAAGAAGATATTAGCAAAGTTTGTACTACAAAAGAGATTCTGGTTTTTCTCACTCCTAAAACAACTTCTTGAAAGGAAAAATAAAGTCTTTAGTTTCTCAGTGTTGGAAGTCTCAAAGTCTGCATTTGAACTTCTCTTAGATTTTCAAGTGTTGCTTGGGGTACAGATACTTTTAATGTTCCATTTCTACTTTCTACACTATTAGTAGTCGTGATTATTGCAGTATTTTCTAAAGCTGGATTAATATCAGTGTAGCACATTTGGAAAGAAAAAATGATATGCCTTTTAAAATGTAAAGGAAAACTTTTTCACAGAGACTTTTTGTATTTTTCTGAACCCCTCAACATGTCTACATACAAGGGCTTATTCTTTCTTTCTTTTTTTTTTTTAATTCAGTCTCTCTGGAAACTTGTCAGTACATGATGAATAAGTGCCATAAGGTGACCAGATACTGAAAATGCCCTATACTGTAGTAGGTTGCAAGTTCTGTCTTCTAAATGATTTCATATGTGGAGTGGATTTGTCTGCTAACTTTGTAATTGACATGACAAAGGATATTATATTTCTTATAAGTATTTACAAATGGAATTAATATAAAAGTCCCATCTAAATAAAACTACTTATGTCAACATTAATTCAATTTGGTAATCCAAGACTGTAATGTAATTCTTTTTCTGTAGACATAAGATCATTAAATGAAATTACCCTATTGCATAAGAAAAGAGAAAAAGAAGAATAAAGTAGAACCTCCATTGTTGAGCACATCCTTACCCTGCATTGACCACCTCCTTAATTTGACCTAATTTTTGTAGACCAGACGTGCACACAAGTACCTATCAGTACAGTAGGCCTAGTCCTTATGTTGATCACCTCCATACGTTGATCAGTCTGGTACAGTCCCTTGGATGATCAACTTACAGAGGTTCTTCTACATATAAAAAATAGAAGTATCAGGTATATGATCAGCTGTCTAACTTGTTAAAAGGTAGATTATTAGTTATGGTGGTGTGTCCACAGTCTGTTATACACTTCAAAAAATGATAAATTAACCAGAGTCTGTTCTGACTTGAAGAATTCTTTCCTAAAGTCATCAATGAGTTGGGAACCGCTCCTCTGGAAAGGGTTGGGCAATGACGAGATGAAGAATATTTAGAGCTTGAGACAACAACAGTCCCTGTTCAGTTCCTGAGCAAGAGATCTTTAGTAATGCAGTAACAGTGAAACTTCCTAATGCACACACTGTTCTAAGCAGAAACTATGACATTCCTGTTCTGCAGAACCTTGTACTCATCAGGTTTTCAAAAGTTTTCTGGCAAGACACTTGACTTCATGATATAATCTTTATATTTTACTTTTTAAAAGTTCTAAGTAAAAAGTTAACAGAATTTAATTCCTTTTATTTAATTAGTCTCTTCTTTGAAGATAAACTTCCAGGAAAGTAAGGTTTACTTCTGACCAGCAATACTTTTCTTCATAATAACCCCACATATAATATTGTCTTTTCAATGCTAACTAGAGATATATTTATACGTAACCAGGATAGATTGGATACAAATCCCAGTTCTGTCTTTATTTAAATTTTCAGCATTAAGCTTATGACTTCAAATGCATTACCATGTTTTTGCAATTTTATTATTTTTCACTAGTTTTTCATATTTCCTTACAACTTAAATAAGGGGACAATAGAAACATCCATTATAGTCTATATTTCAAGAAAACAACTGATTTCATAATGCCTCAGCATATTGAATGAAAAGACTATGCTGGTACTTCCCTCCATAATATAGACTTTAATTTGAGTAATTTGCTACTTTGTGTTGCTTTAATTGCTGAAAATGATGGTTTCTTAGGAATAAGGGTTGGTGATCTCCCAAGTGACTTCATCCCCTTAGCTGTCATCAGCGTCAGGGTGCAGGATGTCCCCCAACCCCGAGAAGCTATTCAGGACTTGCTGACATCAGCCTTCATTCATGAGCACTTGCTCTGTTTAGTGATGGCATTAATATGAGGAGACGCATGAAGTGGCTTGGTTTATAGAAGAGGGCAAAAGAGGCATGGTGCTGTGAAAACATTCCCACACACACTAGTGACTCATTCACACAGAAAACAAGTGAGAGCCTTTCAGTTCCTTCACAAAGCTGACCAAGAACAAACTGACTCGAGATTCCAGAAGTAGCAGTGTGCACATTCACCACCAGCTTATGCCCCTAAACTTTCCACTCACATTGCCTGGTAATACATGATGCCAGTTGCAAAAATGGATTGCTGTGGGAAGTCTTAAAACTGGTTCTACGGGTCTTCTGAATGAAATACTTATGATTTGTTTGGTTGTATGTCCCGTGGTGAAGCTAACTTTTCAAATATGCTGTAACAAAGTGACTGGCAGGTCCTAAACTACTTTGGACAAAATAGAGATGTGGTTGACAATATGCCATACTGTCATTCTGACCTTACCTTTTTATAAATACCCATTTATGGAAGTTCAGAATTTTAGAATGAAAACACACAAAGTTATAGTGAACTCTGGCTGGTTGTTTTCAAAAACCAGACAGCTTTAAAAGGATAATCAAATCCATTCTTTAAAAGTCATTTTTAAAGTAAGGCATCTGATTCATTATAAATATATATTCATATATAATCATATAAAATAAATGTAATATATTCTTTTATATATGCATGCAATTCTGAAAACTCTCATTTTTCAGATTCCAAAAGGAAATGGGGCATTTCATATTGTTAGATTTTCCAAAATATTCTAATTAATCCATTTGTGCACCAGACTCTAATCTTTTTAGTTTTTACAGTTTAATTATTTTGATTAAAAATCCAAAAAGGATTTTGCATTTTTTCAATAGTCTTATTTATTTATTTTTATTGACACATATTAAATGTGTCTTATAAGACCCATGGAATGGGCTGCAATCAACTCAAGAAAAATAAAGTTAAAAATGGCAAGAAATAGGGCAGCACCTGTTGCTCATCGAGTAGGGTGCCGGCCCCATACATCAAAGGTGATAGGTTCAAACCCGGCCTCAGCTGAACGGCAAAACAGAACTGCAAAACAGAAAAATAGCCAGGCGTTGTGGCGGGTATCTATAGTCCCAGCTACTTGGGAGGCTGAGGCAAGAGAATCGCCTAAGTCCAAGAGCTGGAGGTTGCTGTGAGCTGTGTGATGCCACAGCACTACTGAGGGCAATAAAGTGAGACTCCGTCTTGGAAAAAAAAATTTTTAAAGGCAAGAAATAAAAAGACAGAATATGCACGAAAAGTTTTCAAAGGTGGGACCCAGGAGACCATCACTAGCTTGTGGGGCTTCTGCAAGTGACCCTGAGTTTTTGTTCCACTTAGCTGTTATTGAAGGTGTTCATCTCATTTAGCCCAGCTTCCGCTATGTTTACAGACCCAGCAGGGGTGTTTGCAAGCTATTTATTGGCTGGGCTTCTAGAAAAAGCAGAAACTGCTCAGACAAATAATTTAACTGTTAGTCTAAAAGTAAACTAACGGTAGCTAAACTATTTTTACTTCACCTTGCTTAGTTTATTTCCATGTTTTTTCCCTTTTCTGGAGGGGTTTTCCCTCGCCAAGAATGGGGTCTTCGGTCCCCATTCACCCTGCAGTACACATTCATGGGCTGCACCTTGATGTATTGATACTTATCCATATCTGTGTATGTCCATGGATACATATCCATGTCATACAATGATTCAGTCAGGGTAGTTAGTGGATCTTTCACTTCATGTATTTATCTTTTCTTTCTGTTAAGAACATTCAAATGACTTCTAGCTATTTTGTAATATGCAATATTTTACTGTTAATCCTATTGACCTGATGGTGCAGTAGAAGACCAGAATTTATTTCCCCATCTAATTATAACTTCATACTCTCTGGCCAACATCTCCCAAGTGTTTGCCCCTTGCCTCCTCTCCAGTCTGTGATCTGGTCTCTGTTATACTCTTTGCCTATATGATATCAACTCTTTTTTCCTTTTTTTTAGATTCCATACATGAGTGATGAGATCATTTGGTTTTGTCTTCCTGTGCCTGGCTCATTTCAACATGACATCCTTCTATGTGATCTCAAATGACAGAATTTCTTTCATTTATATGGCTGAAAATAGTTGATTGTGTGCCTGACAATTAAGTTTGTCAACTCATTCTTGAAAAAGTGCTACACACCTTGCTGGTGAATATTACGATGGCCACTTTCAAAGTACTTCCGTTGGGAAGCTGTGCACTGATACCAGCACCTAGTCCACCTTTCAAAGCAATTTTGGGACTCTTTCTGGAATGGCCATCAGAGCTGTCATTATATTACCCATGATGTTCTGAATATCATCAAAATATCTTCTTTTCAATATTTCCTTTATCTTCAGTTAAAGAAAAAAGTCACTGGAGCCAAATCCCATGAGTAGGGAGGGTGCTGCAATATAGTTATTTGTTTATCAACTAAAAACTCTTTCACAGACAGTGCTGTGTGAGCTGGTGCATTGTTGTGATGCAATAGCCATAAATTGTTCAGCAAGATTTTCAGTTAAGACTTTCCTAACTTTTTCTCTACTGATATTTACTTGGTCTGCTGTGCTTCTCATAATCAGTCAACAATTTTGAAGCACAGTTTGATGAATTTTTGCAATGTTTTGCTCAATTCTTCTTGTTACTAGATGCCGTGACCTCTCTTCATCAGTGACGCTTCCTTTCCCCTCAGAAAAAAAGTTTAATCCATTTGTTCACTGCCATTTTCTTTTATGGCATTATGCCCACAAATTTGGATTAATGTGACCCTGTTTTCACTTCCGCTCTTGCCAAATTTAACAAGATATTTGATATTTGTTCATTGCTCTGACTTAAGCTCCAATACTCTCATGATGGCACACAAAAACACACAACAATAATGAACACTCCTCAGCAAGACACTGCCATATGTTGACCATAACACAACTATAAGACACTGATATACCAAGGTTATGAAACCTTATAAAGATGTTTGTACAGTGCTGGTAATGTAAGTGCATAATGGAAAGTTTATGAACTTAATTGTCAAACATTATATATATAGTGTGCCAAAAAATGTATACATAATCTAAGCAGGGAAAAAATGACATTCAAATTCTGAGTATTTACCAATCGTAAAAGATGACAAGTCACAACGAGCACCTCTTAATTGCAGAAGCCAGATGTGACTTGACTATTACAAGTTTTTTTACAGTTTTTTTCTTTCTTAAAATATGTACACATTTTTGACACTGTCCAAGTATGTGTATATATGTGTGTGTGTGCATATACAGCACATTTTCTTCCTTCATTTTTCTCTTGTTAGATATTTAGATTGATTCCATATCTTGGCTTTTGTAAAGAGTGCTTCAGTAAACATGAGAGTGCAGTGATCTCTGACACATACTGATTTTAATTCCTTTGGATCTATGCCCAGTAGTTGGACTGCTGGATCAAAAGGTAGTTCTGCTTTCAATTTATTGAGGAACCTCTATATTGCCTTCCAAATGACTGTAGTAGTTTATAGTCTTTCCAAGAGTGTGGAAGTGTCCCTTTTGCTCCACATCCTTGCCAACACTCGTTTTCTTTTTGAAAATAGCCATTCTGATTCACGTGGCTAATACAGCAATTTGCATCTCATGTGATTCTGAAATGTATTTCCCAATGATTAGCAGTGTTGAGCTTTTTTTTTCACATATTCCTTTCCCACTTGTATGTCTTCTTTTGCAAAATGTCTATTAAGATCTTTGGTCCATTTTTAAAATGAGTTATTGGTTTTGTTTTTTTTTTTTGCTGTTAAGTTCCTTATATATTTTGCATAGTAACCCAAAATCAGAAGTATAGTTCATTTGCATTTTCTCCTACTCTATAGATAATCTCTTCACTCTGTTAATAGCTTCCTTTTTTCTCAAAAAGCCATTTGATATGATCCCATTTATCTATCCCACAGTTTTGCTTTCGTTGCCTGTGTTTTAAGGTGTTACTCAAAAAGTCCTTGCATAGCAGAATGTCATAAAGCATTCCTTTTACATGTTCTTCTTGTAGTTTCATAATTTCATAAGACTGCATTTTGGTTTGATTTATATGCATGGTATGAATTGGGATCTAGACTCCTTTCTCTACATGTGGATATTCTCTCTCCCCAATATCCTTTCTTTTCCTTTTTTTTTTTTTCTTTTTTTGCAGTTTTTGGCTGGGGCTGGATTTGAACCTGCCACCTCTGGCATATGGGCTGATGCCCTACTTCGTTAAGCCACAGGCATGGCCCCTTCCAACATCCTTTCTTGAAGAAACTACCTTTTCTCCAATATTGTTTGGGGCATCTTTGCCAAAAATCAGTTGGCTGTAAGTGTGTGAATTTATTTCTGGGGTCTCTATTCTCTTCCATCACTCTGGGTCTATTTCTATGGATGTGCTATGCTATTTTATTTACTATACTTCTATAGTGTGTTTTGAAGTCTCCAGCTTTGTTCTTTGGCTATTCAGGGTCTTTGTCATTTTATATAAATTTTAGGATATTTTTATTTCTGTGAAGCATATCTTTGGTATTTTGATAGGGATTTCAGTAAATGTGTAGTTTACTTTGCATAATATGGCCATTTTACCAATATCAATTCTTCCAATTCATTAATATAAGATTTAATGTGAGATTTTTTTTTCATTTTTTGTGTCTGCTTCATTTCTTTCATCAAAGTTTATTGTTTTTATTGCCTAGATTTTTAACCATCTTGGTTAGTTTAGTCCTGAGTACCTTACCTTTTTTTGTAGCCAGGGGAATCTGAATTGTTTTCTTGATTTCTTTTGTAGATAATTCACTATAAGCCTCTAGAAACACTACTGACTTTTTTTTATCTTGATCTTGTTATGTCATTGTCCAGTTTTGGAATCAGAGTCATGCTATCCTCTAAAATGAGTTTTGAGATATTCTTTTCTATTCATCTTACTAGCATTGTTTGAAAAGAATTAGTCTTAGTTCTTTTTTAAATATTTGGTAGAATTCAGCAATAAAGCCATCAGGTGCTAGGCTTTTCTTTGATGGAAAACATTTTATTACTCATTGAATTTCCTTTGCTAATTGTTGGTTTGTTCAGATTTTTCATTTCTTCAAAATTTGACCTTAGTTACACTTTTCCATTTCTTCCATACAATCAAACTTGTTGGCTCATAGTTTTTGATAATAGTCTCTTATGATCTTTTGTATTTCTGCTGTATTAGAGCCTCCTTTTCATCTTTCATTTTATTTATTCAGACTTACTATTTTTGCTTAGTTAGCCTACCTAAGATTTCTCTATTTTGTGTTATCTTTAAAAAAACTTCTTGTGTTATTGATCTTTTGAATATTTTTAGTCTTCTTTAAAAGTCCATATTCTGAGCCTTACATTTTTTTCTTCCGTATCCCAATTTTGGATTTTGCTTGCTCTTGATTTTCTAGGTCTTTGAGGTGTATCCTCAAGTTGCTTATTAGTCTTTATTCTTTTGACATGTAAGCATTTATTGTTATAATTTTCCCTCTAAAAGTTGCTTAATAAAAATGATACACAATAAGTGTCCCATCGGTCTTAGTTCAATGTGTTTCTCTTCTCATTTTTCTCAAGAAAGTTTCTAATTTTTATTTTGATTTCTTTATTGATCCATTGTTTAAGAAGATATTATTCAATTTACATGTATTTCAAAAATTTCCAATGTTTTTAGTGTTAATATTGTTATTTCTTTCTAGTGTTATAGTATTGTGGTCAGAAAAGATACTTGATATAATCTCTATCTTCTTAAATTTTTCAAGACTTGCTTTTTGGCTTACCATGTCATCTATCCTTGAGAATGTTCCATTTGCAGTTGAGAAGAATGTGTATTGTACAACTCTTCAATGGGATGCTCCGCATATATCTGTTGAATGCATTTTATCTATGGCACTGGTTCTCAACTTTCTTAATGCCATGACCCTTTAATACAGTTCCTCATGTTGTGCTGACCCACAACCATAAATTTTTTTTGTTGCTACTTTATAACTGTAATTTTGTTACTGTTATGAATCATAATGCAAATATCTGATATGCAGGATGGTCTTAGGTGACCCCTGTGAAAGGATCATTTGACCCCACAAAGGGGTTGTGACCCACATGTTGAGAACTGCTGATTTATGGTATAGTATGTAACTGATTTTTTTTGGTTGAGTTTTCTGTGTATATGACCTTTCTATTGTTAAAATGGTATCGAAGTCCCCAACCATTTTTGTATTGTAGTCTATCTCTCCTTTTGGGGTCTAATAATATTTGTTTTATATATCAAGATGATATATATATGTGTGTGTATATATATATATATATGTACATACTTTTGTAAATCGATCCCTTTATCATTATATAATGACCTCCTTTGTCTCATTTTACATTTTTGACATAAAGGCTATTTTATCTCTTTTAAGTATGGCCTTATGTGTTTGCTTTTCATTTTTAGTTGAATGACATAGTTTTTCTCACTCTTTCATTTTCAGTCTTTTTGTCTTTAATGGTGAGACAAGTCTCTTGTAAGCAGCATATTGATGGGTCTTGTTTTGTCATCCATTCAGCCACTCTTACATCTTTTAATTGGAGAAATTAATTCATTTATATTCAAGGTTATTAAAGATAGATAATAATTTATTCCAGTCATTTTGTTAATTGTTTTCTTGTTCTTTTGTAGATGGTAGATGCTTTGTTCCTTTCTTCTTCTAAACTTTGATGGTTTTCTGTGGTTCTAAGCTTTATTTACTTTGTCTTTCTTGCTTCTCTGCTTTAATTTCTTTATTTGAATTTACCATGAAACTAACATAAAAACTCTTAAAATTATGATAGATTGCTTTAAGCTGATATAAACTTCATTTTGGCCACATAAATATATGCTATACCCTCCCACAAATACACAATTTATATTTTTGCCTTAATTACTTTTTTTAAACTATTGTGTATATCTTAGCCATTAATTGAAGTTGTTCTTTTTGACTGTTTTGAATTTAAACTTTTATACTAGATAATTTAAAGTTATTCAAGGCACCATCACTACATATATCACTGGAGTATTCTGAATTTGATTTATTAATTTACCTCTACTGATGTGTTTTATATTTTTGGATGTTTTCATAATAATAACAATTGTCTTTTGTTCACGGTTTTAGCACTCCCTTCCAGCATTTCTAGGTCTACTGGTGATGAATTACCTCAGTTTTTCCTTATTTAGGAAGATATTTTTTTCTAAAGGATAGCTTTGCTAATACATCTATGGAAATCTTGACTAACAGTTTTTTTTTTTTTCTTTCAGCATTTTGAATATATCGTCTCAATCTCTCCTGAGAAATCTTATAGTCTAATGAGGATTATTTTATATGTGACCTATTGCTTTTCTCTTGTAGTTGTTAGAACTTTCTCTTTGTTGATAGCTTCTGACAGTTTGATTATAATATGCCTCAGAGATCTTTTGGGTTGAGTCTAACTGGGTACTTTTTACCTTTCTTTATCTAAATGTACATATTTCTTGCAGTATATGCATGCTTGAGAAATTTTCAGCTATGATTTGATTACATAATTTCTCTGTGGCTTTCTTCTCTTTCCCT
The DNA here is from genome assembly GCA_963573935.1 of Arctocebus calabarensis. Lineage (NCBI taxonomy): Eukaryota > Metazoa > Chordata > Mammalia > Primates > Lorisidae > Arctocebus > Arctocebus calabarensis. The sequence continues at coordinate 29,714 of CAUYON010151282.1, read as the reverse complement.
CTGGGACTCCTATAGTGAAAATTTGTTTGCATGATGGTGTTTCCTAACCACAGGCTTTCTTCATTCTTTTTTATTCTTATTTTACTTTTTGCTCTTTCACTGGATTGTTTCAAAAGACCCATCTTCAAGTTTAGGAATTCATTATTCTCCTTGATCCAGTCTGTTGTTAAAGCTCTCAATTGTATTTTTTAATTTGTTATTGAAGTGTTCAGCTCTAAGATTGCTGCTTGGTTCATTTTAAGATATTTATTTCTTGGTTGAATTTTTTAGTTGGATTATGAATTGCTTGCCTGTGTTCTCTTGTATCTTGCTTATTTTCCTCAAAATTATTATATTAAATTCCCCTACAGCAGTTCATAAATGTCCTTTTCTTTGGAATTGTAACTGAAGACTTATTGTATTTCTTCAGAGATGTCATGTTTCATTGCTGGTTTTTATGTTTGTTGTGCCTAGCTTCAAAAACAGTGAATTTAATGGAATACTAACATTTTCCCCCAATTTTATGTATTAACTTTTGTAGAAAGAGACGTTCCTGTAGATGAGTCCTAAGATGTTAGCTGGATATGATGCTTTGGCTTTGGCTGTGGGTGGAATCAGCAGTGTGGTTTCCATGTGGTCACTTTAGCTGTAATCTTTAGAAGTGATATCAGTGTTTGCCCAAGTGCCCTAAGCTGCAGAGGTTTATAATATCAAAAGAAGTTTGTAATGTCAGTTTGTAATGGTGTGATTTTGCTGGGAGTGGGAGAACTGGGTTGGTTGTCAAGCCGAGTGAGTGCATGTGCAGACATGGTGGGGCAGATGGCCCTGAGACAGCCTGCGAAGATAAAGATACCACCAGCCTGGCTTTTGGGCTGGACATGCAAGTGCTGGTGCCAAGCAGCTTTGCAGTGGTCTGTCTAGGGAGTTTGGACTACCCCTGGACTAGCACGCATGTGTGTGAAAGTGCCAGTCAGCCCTGTAGCAGTCTGTCTAAGGAAGCAAGGCTGTTGTCAGACTGGTGGTTGGTATGAATAGCCACATGTGTATATGGTAGGGCCAGGCTGTTAGCATTCTTGTACAGTTTCTTCAGAATGCAGTTCACACATTACTTTGCATAGTTATTATAAATGCGGGTTTGTACTTTATTTTAATTTTGTGATGACCTACAAATACATTTATTGGTAGTATTGTCAGCAGCTCCATTTTAAGACGTGATACAGGCTGGACATACAGTTGGTGTGAAATTTACTATGTTAAACTATTTTAAATTGACATAAACTTTATGTCCACCTTGTGCAGGAGTGTGCATATAATCTTCTATCCCTGATAACATTCAATTGGTTAGCTCATGCTGTTGTTACTATCACAGTAATATAGAATTTAAAACAACGATAAATCTATAAAATAAGATTTTCAATTATATATGAAGACTTCAACAAGTTTCCTCATTAATAAAATCATCAGTTATCAGCCTCAATTGTTGAGAGTCTTAAGTGGAAAAATGCCTGTGAATTTCTTATCAGGAAGCTTTTACATAGAAGTATGAAATATATATACCTGTGTGTGTGTGAGTGTGTATACCATCTCTATAACTCTCTCTTTTCTTAATAGACCTACAGTTATATTCTACATTCCCTAAGGTGCTGAAAGTATGTTTTTTATTTACATATTTATATGTGCTGTGGAACACAGTATCTGCATTAATAAATTTTTGCTACAGCTATCTCTACCCATTCCTTTTTTAAATTCACATCTTCTAATTTATGCAGGTCAGGGAAAACATCTATTTATGTATATTTAAATTAGGAATCAATGGGAAATAGGTAGAATGTTAAAAAAGAATACTTGAAGCATTTGCTTTGGTGGCTCATATCTATAGTGGCTTTATAAAGGTGTATTCTGGCTCCTCAGACATGTTTCAAATTTTTCCTAGATAAATGACGAATCACTGGAAGGCATTCAGTCTACAGAAGACACGAGTTTCTAGCTAGACTGGTCTTATATAGTCAGAAAAGGATTTAATAAGTGGCAAGTTATGCTGATTGCAAAATGCTCTTGTGGAGTCGATGAGTGCACCTCCACGTGGCCTCCCACGGAGGTGCAGAATGTTGTTGGACACAACACATCAAGGGGTTTGTCCTGCTCTGCTCCACCCTCCCTCTGTGTTTCTTCAGCATATTCTGAGAAATGCTACAACCCACATTCAGTCTGTGTTTGTAATCCATCTTCTTCTGTTCTCTCACATATGGCAGTCTGAAACAATTACAAAATGAGACATATTATCAGGGCATAACTGTCAAAAATGAAGAGACTAAGCTATGAATAAATATTATCCACTTATTAACTGTGCTGCTCCTGAGTTGTCTAATCTATATGTGCCCCTGACTTTCAGATTTACATTCATACCCTGATTACCTGTGCAACAAACTAATGCAGTGATAATGATGTTCAGGAAAAGATTTATAAAGCCAAAGGCAGATTTTACTCTAAACTGGGGATTCTTACCATTTTAAGGCTGTAGTCCTCTTTGCCAGTCTGGTGAAATCTACTAACGTCTCAGACTAATGTTTTAAAATTCATAAAATGAAATATAAAGGCTTTAAAAGAAATAAATATATGTAATTTCTTATTAAATTAATAAACCTGAAGAAGTTCGATAGTTATTGACATTTAACAATAATAATGAATATATGTAGTATTTTGAAACTTGTACAAATAAAAAATTTTACATTTAAATAACATCAAATTGAAAGTGTTTAATAGAGACCGGTGAAGATATTTAAAGATTGTGCATAATTAAAAGTTAGTGCTATTATTTAAAATTAAATATTGTAACAACTATGTGATATGGAAATATCTATGATATCTATCAGTGTGAAAGTCACAGGTGTTGTTACTACACCTATGGTTTCTTGCCTAAATTTATACTTGAGCAGAAGTACTTAATTTCAATTACATTGCAGTGATAGTAAAGTTATATTTTTCTCCACGTAGATTCACAGACCCTGTGAATATCTGATCTTATATGACCCAATTTGAATGGTTTTATTAAGTTATTTTTCCCCTCCAAACATCTTTTATAGATTTTTTTGGACCCTCTATTACTGCAAGACTTCCTTCTTTTTTCTTAGTGCATTTTTTTTATTAAGTCATTTGTACATAGACCATGTATACATTTATGTCACTATGGGATTCAATGTGTTGATTATTTGTACAAACTGGAGTGCTTACCACCTACTAATCAACATAGACTTCATCTCATTTACCCAAATACGGCATTAAGACATTTATGTTCTACACCTAATAGATCCAACTTGTACTTGCAATATGCTCCTTAGGTGTGGTCCCCATCTTAAATATAAATTAACTTAATTTAAAAGATATTCTTGCCTCTGTTACTCCCATGAAGATGTTTGGAAGACATATTAACTATTTCAGAATCCTTTGTTTTCCACTTTAAAAGTATTCCTCATTCCATTGAATGGAACAAAAGCAAATATTCCTTTAGACAGACATACATATCTCAGTAGCAACGTGTCAGGATTTCTCAATACTTTCGGGCTCTTGAGGGTGGAGCGAACCCCCACCAGATCTCCAGGTATGGAAGCAACTTCTGCCTTCCTATCTATGCCTACTTTTTCTCATCACTCAGGAAAGCCACAAGAATGTAATGATTGAGCATAATATTGAATGTTAAGCTGTCTTAGTTTATTTGGTAATAAAATTATTTTGAAAAGTTGATGTTTCTTGATAAATAGCAAAAAGATTATAGTAAACCTCATAGCATGCAAGCATGGTGCAGCTCCATGGTTGAGAACAGCTGCTCTACACATGGACACATACACTGTGAATTAAGTACTCAAACATTGTATCTTTCAGGCATAAAAAACACCATTTATCATTTATAGCAAAGTACTAACGTGAAAACCTCAGTGATCTGAAAGAGTTTGTATTTCACTTAAGCACAGGTTGGCCAAGTTTTTATCTAAAGGTCCAGATAGTAAATATTTTCAGCTTTGTGGGCCATCTGGTCTCCACTCTGCCATCATAGTAAGAAAGCAGATATAGACAAGACCTAAACAAGTGAGCGTGGCTGTGTTCCAAGAAAAACTAATTTATGGACACTGAAATTTGAATTTCATATAATTTTCAGATGTCACAATATATTATGCCTTTTAAAATGTGTTTCCACTTTTTAAATATATAAAAATCATTTTTATTTCATAAGCCATACAAAAACAGGCTGTGGGTTGGCATTGGTCCATGGACCACAGTTTGCTATTCTTACTCTTAAAGATAAAGTCAAAAGCCAGTTAAGTAGGTTAAACTAGTTACTAAGAACATCCATTGGAGAGCGGCACTTAAAATAAGTTTTAGCTAGAATGTGAGGTGAGGAAGTCTTTGACATTTTCAGATGATACAACATATAGGCACAGAATTCAAAATTATATAGAAACTCTCTTGGTCTGAAATCAGTCAGGATCCTCATCTCAACGATAACAAGTAGGAGACATCAATTGTATGCAGACATTACAGATTGCACTGCAGCAAAAAATGTGGAAGTGTTAAGGAGCAAATTTGCACAGAAAAAATTTAGTTTCATTTTTCTTGCCCCGAATACCTTAACACAAGGAATATGGTAGTCATTTACCTTTTCCAGAATTACTAACATTCCACTCTCTCCATATAATTATTTATGTTAGCAAGAACATGAAAGTTTAAAACAACAGGTCTTCTAAGTTCATAAAAATATATCTTCATTGTGGATTATTAATGACAGAATTGACTTTCAGGGCATTTTTGCAGGGAGAAAAACAAAGACAAATTAAAAGGAAAAAAAAAGCAGGAGGGTGGTAGACAGTAGCAATATGGTGTGGGTGTAGACAAATCCCTGTGATTCATGAAAAAGTTAGGGCTCCCAGATAAACTCTGTCATGAGAACGTGTTTCATTCCTTATAGAGTAGTTCCTATCAACAAGCTTCAGATCCTTACAAAAATTAGCTTGGATGTTCACCTATTTAGGAATCAGTGTAAAATACACAATATTAAATGTGAATGATAATCCTGTGGTGTGGTCACAATGCTGGTAGTGGTTGTTTTATAAATATCATCAAGCACACATCTGGGATTTTAGTGCTTGCCACAATGTCGTTTTCAGGTTGACATATATCTAAGAAATGCGTATATTAACACCCAGGCTATAGAGCCAAGCACATTTTAGTGCCGGCTACAGCTGAAAGAATATGTTTCCATTCCTTGTCCATCTGTTCTTGGCAACATAAATTTAAACTAGAAATACAGGGTAAGTTTCATGAGAAATAAGTCTAAATAGGATTTAAAACAGCAAGGTGGATGCTCTGAGTTATTATGACTAGTTAACATTTGATTTTATAGGTAAAAGATTGTTTTTCCTAGGAGTAATCTCTTGTTGCAAATACAGCTTAAAATTAAAAAAATAATAATAGTTTTTATTTTTTTATTCACTTAAAAAATATAGGGGCTTGGTCACATATTTTGTTTAAATTGCCTATATCAAATTTTCCAATAATCATGGGGCTAATGAACTTTGAGATTGCAAAGGGCTAATTGTCACCACACAGTTGAATTACGATGAAAACGATCATTAACATCTCTGAACTCCATGCTAAAATGGATTCATTCATGAGGAGTGAAGGTTTTCTGTACAAAATGGGTTCCACATGAAATAGATTTTTTTATGATTCTATCTTCATCTGTGACCAGTTATTACATAATTATTTTAATAATCATGCCTCCCACTAAATATTATTACCCCCTCGGACTTTTCTCTGACTAAACAAGTATGAAATGACTTATTAACATTTAAACATACATAAAACTATTAAAATCACAAAGGGTTACATATGTATACTTAGACTCCCGCCTCCAAATTCAGGGTCCTGTCAGGCTGTTAAATAGGTGAGCACCTGGGCTGTCACTGTGTCTTGGGGCGGGACTCTCCAGGATTCTACTGATGTGAGTTCAACATATGCTTTCGGGCTGAGTATAGATCTTCAGATTGGAATGAGCGCTTGAAGCTCATATGGTGAGTGCTGGTGGTTGTTGTTTTATAAATATCACAAGGCACACATCTGGCACTTTAGCCCCAACCTCCATCCATAGTTATGAAACATTTCCAGAATTTTTATGAAGTTTGTTATTGTCATTTGATTTATCAAACGTAACATAGTGTATCGAAGTTTTCAGTTCAAATTTTGGCTCTATCTCTTTCTAGGTATGTGAATAAAAATAAACTGTTAATGTCCCCAATTTCAGCTTCCACATATGTATTAGGGATAATCATATTTATCTCAAATTGGTTTTAAAGGGGAGCAGATGTGATAATGTATGGAAAGTGATTAGTCCACTGAAAGGCGCTTAGTAAATTCTCAATAAGCAAAGGGTCTTACTGTTAGCCCCTTCTTAATGTCTTCTGTTAAAAAAATAATAATGATGATGATTACACTGTGCTAATTATTTAATCTACCCCCAAATAGTATTGTGGTAGAATATTCCCTAACATCAGAAAAAAAATGCTTTAAAAAACTACTGTTGTCTTTTGAACTTCTACACAAAGCTATGATTACTGTGGACAAGCCATTCAGTGATTTAGGAACTGAGACTTCTCATCCATAAAATGATAAACTTCAACTCTGCGATCTCTAAGGTCTCTTGTTCGAGTAATTTAACAAAATCATGTTTGACAGCTTATCTTCATACTTTATTTATAGTGTCGAAATGTGTTTGCTGCCAAATATCTGATGTGGGATGTATAAATGTTCCATATATACATGTGGAATAACATTAAGTTTGTTGATGTTAAAAACTACTGGTATATTTTTTGGTATTTTTTGGCTCAGAATCTATTCTTCCCAATTTGTTTTAGAATAAGCTGACAGCAAATCATTTTCCACAGAAACTTGAGGTTTAGTTAAACTGAACATTACAAAAGTAGGCCATCTTTTCATTACTTCCAGTTTCTAAAGCTAAGAAGTTTTATTTGTGAAGTGGCCTTCAGATTTTTTGTAATCTCCATAATATCTAATGGCATTCACTTGTGGACATATGCGTATGTACTGTCACTAATGGGAAGTCTATTATCTTTCAGATCTGAGTGACCAGCTTCTGGAAGTGGTCGGCTTGGAAGGAGCCATGGAGATGGGGCAAATATACACAGGACTGAAAAGTGCCGGCCGGCGCCTGGCTCAGTGCTCCTGTGTGGTGATCAGGTAGTTCTTTCTCTGTAATTGACAGAGTAATTTGACAGGGCGGAGCCTCCAGCTCATTGAAAGATGGGAACTCTGTTGGCAACAATGGTTTTAATGTTTAGTCAATATACTGATGTATTTCCAAATAATGGAAATTGGCAGATTTTACAAAATGTTAGTTAGCAATTGCTTATCACATTCATTGAAATCTAATTCTCTCTTGTTAACTATCCTGGACCCATTGACAAACCAATTCTAACACACAAATTTTATTCCTTCAAATTAGTTCATACTTATTTGAGTCCCTTGAAGCCCCTACATATTTACAGGGTAAATAAATCAGAGAATGCGCTGTTGATGCTCCGCTGACTTAAATTCTTTTATGGACTAAAGTGGCACATTGTTTCTGTAAAATTAAACAATACATTTTTGTACAGTTTGTACAGTAAGATTTTTATGTGTGGATTAAATTGTCAAGAAAACGTTTTCAAAATTTTACCTGAAGGGGGAAAAAAGAAAAAGGTTCTAAGGTGAAATGAAATATTGTAACACAGACATAGTTGACATTATTTGAAAATGGTACTGGGAGCACTGGAACGTCAGATACCTTTTCCAATAGGAAAGTATGAAAGCAAGGAAGTCATGTTGACCTAGGAGTTCTGTTTGTCTCATGAAACATAAACTCAAATGTTTTTCTTTTGGCATCCAGAATTTTTATTTATATCACCACATTTACTATGAAATTTTTAATATTACTGTGATCAAGATATCTTCCATGGTATTCATTAATAGTAAAGAGTTGAAACCCCTTTCAAAAAAGTTAACATGAGAGCCCATCTATTACTATATTTGCATTCCCTGGTCTCACTATCTTAAATCTTACACATTGTCTATAATGAAGTATTTTAATGTTGTACTTACCGTGAAATATTTTCCTCCAGGACTAGCAAGTCTCTGCCAATGCAGATCGATGGAGAACCGTGGATGCAGACTCCGTGCACAGTGAGTACAGAAGAGTGGAAATGCTGTCAATTCCTAAATAACCACAGTACTGTTCTTCTTTTTTAACTGCTTGAGGACTAATCAGCAAATATCCTTTAATTTTTGATTTATGTGTCAGAGACGCTGCATTCAGGTTTTAGATATTACATGCCACTGGCAATAACTTAGCTTTGGAATGTTTATATTGGTACATACAACTTTTAGATATCATTGATCAATTATAAAATCTGGGGCTAACCAAAATGTTAATAGATTTTCTTAAAATGCCTTGTATTTTTTTGAGTACCTTATGAGAAAATTATTTATGCAATCTTCATACACGCTTCTATTCTTTTGCCTCCATTTGAAGATTTGAAGTCTTTCCTCTCCATAGTAAAACTATCCTCTTTATTTTTGCCCATAGTTATTTTCCCCAAAATCAGATATTATTTAAGTCAGACATATCCCTTCCCCAAGAATTTCAATTTTCATCAGTATACTGAATATTTCATTACTTTTTTTTTTTTTTTGCAATTTTTGGCCAGGGCCAGGTTTGAACCCACCACCTCCAATATATGGGGCCAGTGCCCTACTCTTTGAGCCACAGAAGCCACCCTGTTTCGATATATTTCAAAACATGCTAGGCATTGCTTTCAGTACTTGGCATAAAACATGTACAAGATCCACCATATCATCGTGTTCAAGAAACTTAAATTCTGACCCTAGGAAACTAAGTAAACAAACTATTCTGTGTAAGATAAATATAGTCTCTGATATTATAAGAGTTAGGATAAAATTAAGGTAAAATAATAAAGAGGACCTGGATGTAGTATGGCAATTACTATTTTAGATAAGTGAACCTGGGAGCCCTCTTTGAAAGGACACAGCCAAAAGCTCAGTGTGTGGAAGAAACATTAAGGAAGATGGTATGATAAGGATAGAAGGAAAGTAGAATAGGTGGACAGGGGCAGATTATGTAGAGACAGTGATGGTAAACAGTTAGCATTCGATTCTAAGTGCATAGAAAACTATTGCAGGCTTTAAGCATCAGGTGATTTATGTATTAGAGTTTTCAGTATCTTCTCTGTGGAGCGTAGATTGTTCTGAGTACTGATGAGGAGGCGGCTAAGTCCCAGTGGTCTCAGGTTAGGCAAGGATGGCAACAGGGAAGGAAAACGAAGCGGATGGATGTAAGCTATATGTTGGAGTCTTAACAGGAAGAATGTACTAATAGTTCCCTAAGGTTAGAGGATAGTCATCAGATAAAACTGTTAGAGTGAAGCTAACTCTCGCTTGTGAATGATGGTGTCATTTACTGAGCAAATTAAGACTGGAACTGAAACTGGGTAGGGAGTGATAAGGGAGGGTCTTTATCTTGCATAAGCATTATGCTATGTGCTTATATTACACGTATTTATTAAATATTCACACAAACTCTCAGTAATGAATATCACCATTTTTCAGCTGGAGAAATATGAGCCTTTCGGAGGTTAAATAACCTACTTAAGGTGAGGTTTGGAGCAGATATGGGATGAAAGCCCTGAGACTCTTTAATTAAAGCCCTTTTTTTTCATTTAGTAGTTTAAATAACTTTAACTATATGTTCCAACCAGCACAGATTAGCATATAAAGGGGATTGTTTTTAATTTTACTTTTCTCATGGTTTTATTCTGAAGCTATTGGCTCACATTCTGTGTACAGCACATAAATATAATTTCTGGTTTGTTCACCTCTAGTATATTCATCTCAGATACATGAACCCCATGTCATTTTGAGCAGGTGTCCATTTATATCTTGTCTGTTATTCTTGCCTCTGTGAATGACACTTTTAAGTTCACATTGTTATATTCACGTGGATGTTGCAGGTGTGGTTTTTGTTCTTGGTGCTGCTGCTGGTATTGGTGGGGGGTTAGTCAGTGGTGATACTGTTGGGAATGATGGGAGTGATGGTGATGGTGGTTAGGAGAGTGGTGGTAGGGTGATAGTGGTCATGATGATGATGGCAGTGGCAAAACTCATGGTGGTGGTGGTGGTGGTAGTTGTGATGGGGCTAGCAGTGGGGTGGTGGTAATGATGGTAGTTGCCATGGTGGTGGTTGTAATGTGGGATGGCAATGGTGGTGGTGATAGTACTAGGGCCTCTAATAAAAGGTCAATTTTAAAAAAAATACAATGAAATAAATATTCACTTTTCATCAGCCTTGGTCACAAGAGAATGAATAAAACAAAGACAGGGAAACCAAATACCCATATAAGTACACTTTGCATTCTTTTGGACTCTTCTTAAGTAGAAGGGGAGTTTAGTTTACCACATTTTAAGTCAAGAAGCAGGAATGCCTGTGATAATTTCTACCATTTATTAAGTTCTTAGTATGTGCTATGTGCAGTTGATTTCTCACAAAAACCCTATGAATAACCTCATTTTATGAATGAAGCAACTGAGGGAGACAAAGGTTAAATGGTTGTCCAATTCTGCACAGCCAAGAAACGGCAGAGTAAAGTGTAGAATATAAATGTCTTAACACAATAACTAAGAAAATGCGGTGAAGGCTGTGTTAACCAATTTGATGAAAATATTTTAAATTGTATATAAAACCAGCAGATTGTACCCCATAATTGCATTAATGTACACAGCTATGATTTAATGAAAAAAGAAATGGCAGAGTAGAAACTGACGTCTAGGCAGCCTGGTTTCAGTGTCTCTGCCACCTCTCCCCTCCCCACGGTGGGTCTCAACTTGAAAAGTGCCCAGTGGATGCTGGAGCTTCCTCCAGAGTGTGACCTTTGTAAACCACTGACTGCCTTTCTACAGCTTCAAAATGTCTTGTGCATTGAAATTTAATTAGTGTTTTGGAATAATTTCAGCTTGTTTCATATAAGCACTTTTAATAATACTTTTCTTAACTTTTCTTTCAATTAGTAATGCGATATTTACCTCTCTAACTGTTAAATTAGTAATAGTTTTTATGCAACATATATTTAATTGCCTCTTTTTTGTAAACTCATTCATTTAAAACATTAATTGTAGCCTACAGTGGGCCAAGAATTATACTAGACTATGGTTCATTGTTTTTATTACATTCTGTTAGATTCTACTTTTCCTAGAACTACGTGGGGTTCTGAACTTTAAAGTATACTTTTACTAAAGAGAACGTTTAGTGTTCATCACATCGGTGTGGTTAACTGTAGAGTGTTTGTTGCTTCAATAGAATAATGTAATATTTTTCTCACAGAGCATAAGAATTGGTAGAATGTTGAAATTCTCTGATGAGTCTAAGTATCTGTGAGTTGATATTCAATTTATGAAGGAATTGCTCTAAATATAATTTCAGAGGAGAGGAAGAGCTCTGTGTTTCTTTAAGTGGAATTTGTAAAATGGAAAGACAGGCAATAAATGAGTTTTGATTTTTAAATCAATTAATGCTTTCTTAAAAATCAAGGTAATATAAGTTCTGGAGATGGATGGTAGTGATGGTTACTCAACAATGTGGATATGTACTTAATGCGATTGAACTGTTCGCTTATAATGTTATGTCAATATGGTAATTTATAAATGACCACAATAACAAAGTAAATGAGAAAAATGATTAATGTAATATTTATTTATAAATTTCACCAATTCTGAGTTAAAATATCAGGAACAGCAAAAGCCAAAGAGCTTAAAACTAATTCTTTAAATATGTTCTTTGTAATTATTTTCATGATCTGTATTCTCTTACAGTAAAGCAATGAACAGAAATTGGTTAAGTGCTCCTGTGTTCATAGTTTTGTAATAATCTCTGAGTTAACACAGAATGAATTTTGACCATATAACTATTGGTCATTTAACAAACATTACTGAAGTAAGGAGAATGTTAATTGTAGAAGAACGTATATTGAAGACAATTTTAGCAGAGCCTATCTTCAGGCTGGACTCCAGAGCCTATTTTCTCCTTTTGGTTTCCTCCCCTGAGCTTCCCTCCTGAACACATAATGCTGTTGTCACCATGTTTCTGTAAAGGAAAGAAGGAACAGCAGCTTGGGGGAGGTGGAGAGATTAGAATGATAGCATAGGGGAGAACAGACGCGGTACACCCAGCACCCCCTTACCACCCAGTTATTATAAGTGATAGGTGTCCAGTAAAGTTTCATTAAGTGAGAAGTGACTATACAAAGGCTCAGGAACCTCAAATTCAGTGTAACCCACATAGACCCAGCACTTGCCTGTCCACATTATAAGGTCATCTTATAGCCTACATATGCTGTTCTTTCCTACATCATATTAAGTTAGTAAAACCATTATGCACCCTTGTTTCCTAAGCTGGAACTCTGAGAGCCATCCTATTTAACTCTCTATACCCTGAAATCCAATAAACATGTTCACTTACTGATAGGGCCTATTTTTGGAATCATTTTCTTTCTATCCAGCCCTACTATCATTGTTTTAATTTGGAGCTTTTCATTTGATATCTCTCTCTCTCTCTCCCCCCCTCTCTCCAGTTAGAAGCCACATTGGTATTTCTTCATCTCTGTTTTTGTTATATTTAAACCCATTCTTCACATTTCTACCAGAATGGTCACTCTAATACATATCACTATGACACTGTTCTACTTAAAGTCCTTGAATTAATACAATTTGAGCCAGGGTTCCTACTGTGCGAACATCATCTCTTACTTCTTTTCACCTTTTCACATGCTTTTCCTTCATATCCGAACATTTCGTCTAGTCCAGTTGAGTGACTCTATTTGTCCTTTGAGACTCATCTCTAATTTCTTCCCTGTGCACACCTCGCCTTCACTGCTTCGTCCTTTAGCCTTTGTTCTAAATAGTTTCAAAGCTCAGCCTCAGTGATTCCTAGTTTTCTCAGAGTACTAACAACATCACATAATTGTTAGCTTATGTGTCTAACTTCTCTTAGATACAGCTTACTTCGGTCATGAACCATGATTTTGTTCATCTTTCGACCTGCAGAACATAGCACCGTACCTCGCGCATAATTAGATTGCCAATACCAAGTACATTTTTAATTTCAAATTTCTCAAATACTAGTTGGGGTGGTATAACATTTAAAAAAATGTTTTCTACCAAATCTTATTTCACTGAACATAATGTAGGTTGGCTAGCAATTCATTCACATATTTTTCATATATAAATACATGTAAAAGTTATTTTGAGTTATCTTTATTCATTATATTCTCAAAGCAAAAAATTTGAATGTATCAGAGAAGAAATACTTTTTCAATCTCAAAAGATTTAGTCCTTCTGTTTCCTGTATGGAGAATTAAACTTCTCTGGGCCACTTCCCTCTGCATTGTCTATTCTATATTCATTTTAAACATTGTGAATGCTTCATTCTGATAATTCTTTGAAACCTACATTATTAAGTACATATTAGTTATTACTTGCAATGCATTTATGAAAAGTAATGACAGAGATTTTAATGCATTATCACTCTGAGGGTTTTTTTATGATTAAGACAGAGAGAATTCCTATAACTTTCTTTCATGTGGTAGAGAATGGAAAAGAAGTCATGAACAGATACTAAGTTAAATGGAGAAATGACTGCAAATCTTCAAAGCCACGGCAGCTTATAGAAAGCATTTAAATGTGTTTTGACGTCCCTTTGCTTTTTAATGTACCTTCCTGGTAAAATACCTGACCCTGCTTGCTCAGAGTTAGATTACAATACCAACAACATGAAATTTAGCTTCAAACCATCACTCAGCTAGTCTCTGCCCTGTCTGGTCATTTTGCTATCTCGGATTCGACTCTTTGCATACCTGGGTCCCCTGAGAACACCTGGCTCAGGCTGCCCTGACTTCACTTGCACTGACTTCCACTCTGTGAGGTTTGATACCCCACCCCTGCTCTGGCTCCAGTACCTCTTTGTCAGAGCACTGGCTTCTTGCTCTGCCTTTGTTTGTACCCTTTGCCAGGCAGACCAGACATTTTCATCCATTCCTCTAGCCATGGAGTTATCTGGTATTTATCTTCAGTTTGACATTTGTTTTTACAAATTCTAGCACAACTTTAAAATGCAAACTCTCCAAAAAGAGAAACAATATTTAGGGGCCTATTAAATTTTTTGTTTGTGTGTTTGTTGTTTCAATTAGTAATAATAATCATACTCTTAGAGTGGTATTTAATCTGTAATGATTTTCTAAATACAAATTAATCTCAGTCCATTGAGACAGAAGATGAAAGATTTTATAAAATTTTTTCCAGATCCAATAATTTAGTATCAGCTAGATGAAGATTGATGGACTTTTGAAGATATTCGAATGGCCTGGAGACTTTGGAAGAAAACCATGTTAACAGTGCCCAGATATAATGCTTTCATGCTCCCCATGTACCAGTCTCTGTTCTATTATTCATATTCACTCAATGCTTTTTAATCCCCACAACAACCCTAAGAAGTCACTAATGTTATTACAATTATCAAATCATTACAAAAAACAAAGCTGAAGCCAGAGAGATCAAGTGACTTTTCCTAGGCCACCTGTATGAAGGAGAAACAGGCCATTGCCTTCTCGTCTCTTAATTATTGATGCTACACTGCCTTACTCAGTCACTCTTCAGAACCATAGTGTATTTCTAATATTAGTAATCAATTAAAATCTATCACTTAAAACAGAACTTAATCCCTTGTCACCTTATTTTTAATTTTTGTTTTTATTTAATGCATTATAGTTTGATTCGCAGTATAGCCAAAACAATCCATCATCTTGCTGCCAGAATTACCACTGAAAAACACAACTAAAATGATCTTGCTCCATTGATCTCAAAGTTTAATTCCTTCTCATTTCACATTGAAACAGTTCAGAATCCATGTCATGTCTTTAAATTGTTCTCCTAAGACTGGCACCAGCCTGCCATGCTTCATAGACACAATTTCCCAGAGGTATTCCATACACACTGCTTTTGTGTGTGTGTGTGCCTAAAATCTTCATTCTCTACTTTGCGTTTTTGAAATAAATTCATTTTGACTTTCAGGGAGGATAAAAAGCAAACATGTGGTTTCTCCCAGCAGTTCTCTAAAACCCATGATTGCATTTATTTCACAAATCTTACTTCTGGTTTATTATTTTCATATACTTGATTTCTTTTTCTTTCTACTCAGATTGCCTGAATTGATTATTCTATCTATTGGGATATATGTATTTTTATGTTGCTTCAAATCTTTCTGGAAGGCAGTGGGATATAAATACATACATACTAAAAATAAAATAAAATCTCCTCCTTCAATGCCAAGCTTAGAAGCAATTTCCTCATGAAGCCTTTTTAACTTCCCATCTGTCTAAAATATTTGCCTGATCCTTTGTACTCCTGTGGCTCTCTGTTGATGTCCTCTTAATGGCGTTCCAATTCGCAGCTTTGTGTTTTGGCTGGGCATGCCTGGGTCCAGCTCTTCTGACTTAATTCTAAGCATGATTTTTTTTTTAAAATCACCTCCAAACCTTGCATAGTGTTTTTTACATCATATGGTTTCTTAAGAGAAATCCACTATCATACGAATAAGTGCTTCACAATGTAAAATGTGTCATTTTTTCTCAGGCTGCTTTCAAGATTTTTTTCATTGTCTTTAGTTTTCAGGAATTTGACTTCGATGAGCCTGGATATGAAATTTTTCGAGTTTATCCTGTTTTACTTTCACTGAGATTTGTGAATCTGTAGCTTTATGTTTTACCCAAATAGGACTTTTCAATGATTTTTTTTTAATATTGACTTCTATACCACATTCTTTCTCTTTTCTTTCTAAAACTCTGATGGCTTGTGTTAAACACTTTATGCGTTGTCTCATAGATCTCAGATTCCTTCCATTTTTGTCTTTGCTTTTTCCTTTCATTTTGGTTTTTCTGTATTATCTACTCATCCATGTTCAAGTTCATTCTCTTAATCTACATTCTGTTCTTAAGCCTATCTAGTTAATTTTTTATTTTACTCATTGCATTTTGTTTTTCAAGTTGTAAAATTTCTGACTGCTTTGTTTTTTAAAAAGCACTTTTTATTTCTCAACTGTGACTCTTTTGCTTTCCTTTCATTTCAAGATTATCTGCCATTACTTCTTGCAGCATGGTTATAGTAGTTGTTAAGTCCTTGTTTGTTAATTCTGACAATTGTACTATCTCAGGATTTGCATCATTAGCTCTTTTCCCCCTTGTACATTCTTGAAATTTTTCTGACATTTCACATATTGGGAAACTTTGGACTATAGTCTAAACATTTTTAAACACCATGTTATGAAACTCTAAGCATTCTTTAATTCTTGTGGGAATGTTGACTTTTTTGTTGTTGCTATGATCATTTTAGCAGGTCATTTACCTTCTTAGATTCAGGCCACAAATGCTGATCTGTCTTCTGTGGTTTGTGGTTCAGTTTTCAAAGTCATTCCATGTCATTCAGATTTATTTTGCATGCAAAATAACCAGAGACAGGTCTAAAATCTTGGTAGTAGTCTACCCACTAGGTCAGTTCTCAAAGTCATCAGTATGCTTTTTGAGGTTATATCCATGCATATGTCTGTAGGCCGTGCGCCTGTCTTCTTCTGGGACGTTTCTCTTCAGGTCCCTTGCCCAGTCTGAGATGAGATCACTATTTCTTTTCTTGCTAATATGTTTCAATTCTCTGTGTTGACCTTCTAGGTCTTGTCCTCTTTCCATTGCCTCTGGTAACAGCCAAAAATATAGCAGCAATCTCCTATCCACACTCTGAATTTGGAATAGCTCTGAGTGACTAACTCTCAGAAAACAACATACTTCCTGTCATTACTCTGACAATCATGGTGGGCAAAGCCTCAAATCATTCTTGTTTGGTACATTTCAGACAATAACTGGAATTACACATATTTCATGGAGTGGGATACAGCAGAAATGAAGGCTGGTTTGGTGGGCAGAAGTGATTGGATCACCAGAGCTCTTGTAACCTCCCTGGGTCGCTTCCCAGTATCTTGTTTGCCCGTAGGACTCGTCTTTATGTACCTTCCCTCCTCATTGCAATATCCTGATAGGGAAGAAAGAGAGAGAGAGAGAGAGAGCGAGCGCGAGAGAGAGAGACTGTGCATGTGCTTGTAGGCTTGGAAGTAAAACTACATACAGTAAAGTGCATACATCTTTAATATATAGCTAAATGGAAAGTTGCATGTTTATATACCTGTATAACCACTACCCCATATCAAGGTACAGGATATTTCCAGCAACACAGAGATCGCTATCATTCTTTTTCTTGGGTAATAGCCTCCAAAGGTGACCATTATTCTCACTTCTATTATTGTTGATTATTTTGCCTGTTTTCAACATTCTTAGAGGTGGAATTATACAGTATGTAGTATTCTGTGGTTAGTTTCCTTTGCTTAACATTTTGACTACAAGATCCATATTGGCACTTGTGGTAAAAGTTTGGTCTTCTTCCATTGTTGTAGAACAGATATTCTATAAATGTATAACAATTCATTAATTCTACTTAATTGACATTTAGGTTACTTCCAGCGTTTAAGCTGTATGACTAACTCTACATTGAACATTCTTGGACATGTGTTTTGGTGGCCATAAGCACTGATTTTTCTTGACTGTGTACTCAATTGTGGGACCATCCATTTGAAAGGCATAGGATATTTAACTTTAGTAGAAACTGCCAAACAGTTTTAAAAGTGGTTGTACAATTTTTCATTCCTATAAGCAACGTATAAGATCACTTGTTACTCTACTTTTTCCCCAAACTTGGTATTGCCAGTCCTTTTTCTTTTGGCGATTCTAGTGGAAGATTCTGGGAAGTATTTTATGATCTATCATCTCACTTCCACAAGTTCAAATATACCACCCTATGTTTTGACAAAATAGGAATAACATGATAGTTAAGGAGTAGAGGAGCAAGGCAGAGAAGGGAAACAAGAATAAAATAACTGACTACATATATGTAATAACTGGTAATCAATGAACATTGTTCAAACTTCACAAAATATTAATAAATAGTAGATGCCTAACTAAGGAAAAATGGGAGTAATAGCAATACTAGAGAAAATGGTATAATGATAATGAATAAACATATAAATTTCTTAAACATCAAAAAATAAATGAAACAGCCTACATAGAGCAACATGATAAATATAAAATACCCCAGAAAATATAAAATTTGAGCTGAAATCATAAATAGTTATATAAATAAATATAAACAAACTTAAGTCTCCTTTTAAAAGTATTTCCAAATTGGCTTCAAAAAGATATTTTGCACATGTTATACACACACACAATAAAAAGAGATTTCATAAAGATTGAGACTAAAATAATGCAAAATATCACAAAGAAAAAAAACCCCAGAAAACTAGAAGTTCTAATTCTGATATCACAGAGAGCATGCAAGGAAAAATAGACAAAAAAAACAATCAATACAGCCTGGCATGGTGATTGCCATGTAATCCCAGCACTCTGAGAGGCTGAGGCAGGCAGATCAGATTGCCTGAGCTCATGAGTTGGAGACCAGCTTGAGCTACATTGAGACCCTGCCTCTGAAAATAGCCAGGCATTGTCGGGGTGCCTATAATCCCAGCTACTCTGAAGGCTGAGGCAAGACAATCACTTAAGCCTAGGAGTTTGAGGTTGCTGTGAGCTATGATGCTACAGCACTCTAGTGGGGGTGACAAAATGGGCCTCTGTATCAAAAAACAAAAAGAAAAAGAAAAAGAAAAATACTAGAAGAATTTAACACACTAAACTCAGCCCAAGATAGTTTAAATGGCCAAAAATAAAGTAAGGATGTAGAAAGCCAGAAAGCATCAGTGAGGCAGGTCCTATGGATTTATGCTGAGTTATACACTCAAATGTTAGAAGACATACCTTTCTTTCAAACACATAGGAAAATTCATAAAATAAAATCATAAATTATGTCAAAAACTCTCCATATGTTTCATAAAGTAGAAATAACACATAAAATTTTCTCAGGACAATAACAAAAAGGCTCTTTCACATGGAAATTTAAAAACTATAAATTATACTTTTGTAAAGGGGAAAATGTAAGTTGAAATTGTAGAATTTCCCCAATGTAATAATAATTAAAGCTCTATATGTTAGTATATATGGGAAACAAGGTAGTTGATAAGTAAAATATATAGATAGCCTTAAATATTGAATAATACAAATAAGAATGCATCTAAACTAAAATCTATAAAATGAACAGCAGATTCATTACAGATTTGTAATGAACATAATTACAAAAAAAAAAACCCTGAAGGAATCAATAAAGATAAAAGGAGACATGAATGAGGCAGAAAACAGAAAACCACTATAAGTCAAATAAAACTAAAATTCTGCAAAAATCAACGAACAGATAAACCACTAACTAAATTAAGAAAAGAAGGGGAAACCCCAAATGCATAAAATAAAAACTGGTGAGGAAATAAACATTGAGATAGAAGAATCTTTCTAACCATAAGACTTTTTAAAATTTTATGCAAACTTGAAAACCTAAATGAAATAGGTTTTTTTGGGCGGGGGAGAGAAAAGTTAGCAAAATTAACTTTGTTAGAAAGTTTAAGCAGACTAATTTTCATTGAATAAATGGAGAAACTATCAAAGGATCATTCCATAACAAAACACCAGGCCTAGATTCTTTCAGCAGCAATTTCTGCAGGATTTCTAGTAAACCCTCAAAGACCTAATAATTTCAATGCTACTTATACTATTCAGAAGAAGATGAAAACATTTTCAATTATGTTTATGAAGTAAGTCTGATATAGCTTATATAAAATGCAGTTACAGACCAATCTCACTTATGAATATTAATGCAAAACTACTAAATAAATTACTAGTATACTCTAGTCAAACCATATTTTCATAAAGAACAAAAACATCTTATATCCTGACCAAAAGGGATTTCTTCCAAAAAATATAGCATTTTAGTTTTAGAAAATTCACTAATATAAGTAATTGTATTTGGAGAACTAAAAAAAAAAAAAAAAAAAAAAACTAAGCTAATGTTGTGGTGCAGGCCTGTAGTCCCAGCTATTTGGGATGCTAAGTGGGAAGAATAACTTGAGCCCAGGAGTCTGAGGCTTCAGTGAGCTATGATTGTGCCTGTGAATAACCACTGCACTCCAGCTTGGCCTACACAGTGAGACCTTTTCCTAAAATAAAACTTAACTGATGATTATCTTCCTAGAAAAATTCATTAAGTGGATTAAAAGGAAAATGTAATAGGAAATGGTAGATATATTCTTAACATGAAAAAAACATACATATATATATGTATATACATATATATAAGTTATATAATAGGAAAATACATAAAGGTCAGGAGGGAAACAAGAATACCCACTAGCTCAAGACTCTGCTATTTATGTATTTTCCTATTATATAACATTAATAATTCTTTTGGAATTATTACAAATGAAATCAAAGAAGAAATAAACTAGAGGCATAAACATTGAATTGAAGAAGGAGCTAAATCTCTATTTACAGATTAGATATGATAGGTAGTATACCTGGAAAAGCCAAGAGGACTAGCAATAAAATTAACACAAATAATAAAATAAGTTGGTAATTTAGAAAGCAATGAAATTAATATACAAAAATCAATACCCTTCATACATAAAAGCAACCAGTAAAATGATATAATGGAAGAGATAATTTACAATACAACAAAATGATAAAATGCTTATGAGTATACTTAATTAAAAACTCCAAAAAGCATATGAAAAAATGTTAATAATACCCCTAAAAGATGTAAGGCAAACATTCTGAGGGCTGTCTGATTGCATTACTTCTTGTGTTCTTGGCTGTGAAGAAGCTTTTTAGTTGGATCAGATCCCAATAATGTATTTTTGGTGTCGCTTCAATTGCCCAGGGGAGTCTTCCTCATAAATTATTCTCCCAGGCAAATTTCTTCAAGTGTTTTCCCTGCACTCTCTCCAAGTATCTTTATAGTTTCATGTCTTAAGTTTAAATCTTTTATCCAGTGAGAGTCAATTTTTGTTAATGGTGAAAGGTGTGGGTCCAGTTTCAGTCTTCTACAAGTCACCAGCCAATTTGCCCAGCACCATTTGTTAAATAGGGGATCTTACAGCCCTCAGAATGGGAGAAAGTATTTGCAGGTTATGTTTCTGATGAAGGTTTGATAACCAGAATCCACAGAGAACTCAAACTTATTAATAAGAAAAGAATAAGTGATCTCATTTCATTATGGGCAAAAGACTTGAACAAAAGCTTCTCAAAAGAAGATAGGCGCATGGTCTACACACACCTGAAAAAATTTTTATCATCTTTAATCATCAGAGAAATGTAAATCAAAACCACTTTGAGATATCATCTAACTCCAGTAAGAGAAGCCCACATAACAAAATCCCCAAACTACAGATGTTGGTGTGGATGTGGAGAAAAGGGAACACTTCTGCACTGCTGATGGGAATGCAAGCTTAGGGATTTAAAAGTAGACCTGTTGTTCGATCCTGCAATTCCTCTACTAGGCATGTATCCAGAAGACCAAAAATCACTTTACAACAAAGATATTTGGACCAGAATGTTTATTGTAGACCAATCCATAATTTCCAAGAAATGGAATCAGCCCTAGTGTCCATCAACTCATGAATGGATTAATAAATGGTAGTATATGTACACCATGGACTATTATGCAGCCTTAAAAAAGATGGAGACTTGACTTCTTTTACGTTTACCTGGATGGAACTGGAACATATTCTTCTTAGTAAAGTATTGCATGAATGGAAGAAAAAGTATCCAATGTACTCAGTACTATTATGAAACCAATATATAATCACCCACACTTTCATATGAAAGATAAAACACAATAATAGCCCAGGATGAAGAAGGGGAGGGGGAAGGTTGAATGGAGGGAGGGTTATTGGTGGGACCACACATATGGTGCATGTTGCAAAGGTACATGTTAAATCTATTAAGTGTAGAGTATAAATGTCTTAACACAATAATTAAGTAAGTGAAGTGAAGGCTATATTAACCAGTTTGATGTAAACATTCCAAATTGTATATAAAATTAGCACATTGTACCCCATAAATGCTTTAATGTATACAGTTACAATTTAATACAAAAAGATGTAAAGCAAACAAATGCAAAGAAGGCCTTGGATAACATGATTCACTATTATATATAAAGAAATCAATTCTTCTCCACATTTGTTTATATGTATGTATCTTCAAATAAAAATACCTTTTAAAAATTTTTATGAAATTAGATTTTTATTTTAATTTAGCATATATGCCAACTAAAAAAAGCACTGTCACTTATGTAAATATTAGTAAATATCACTTAATTATTTTATTTATTTATTTATTTATTTATTAAATCATAACTGCATACACTGATGCATTTATGGGGTTCAGTGTACTGATTTGGTATACAATGTGAAATGCTTACATTGAACTGATTAACACATCCATCATAATTATATTCCTTTCTTAATAGTTTTGAAATGTATCTAATATGCATGATGCGATGGTACATTTCAAAAATATCTACTTTTTAAAAAAAGAGCTAGACAAATAGATTTTAAAGTTTGTTTGGAAAAAATAACATGCAAAAATAGTCTAGGGAAACCCAGAAAAAGAAGAGCAATGAGGGGAGTGAATCGTACCAGCGCTTGAAACATAACTCTTCTATAATCAAAACAGAGCTAGTGCTAGCATATGAGAAGACAAGCAGAGCAGCAGGACAGAGCAGAACAGTCCAGAAATAACCGAAGAACATATGGCAATTTAGGAGATAAAGGTGGCATCTTGCATCACTGGGGAAAGGAAGGACTTAAATTGGGTTGAAATAAATGTAGTTATTTGGGGGGGGGAGACGAGAGTGAGTTCATACCTTATACCATACACCAAAATGAATTCCAAATGCATTAAATATTTAAGTGTAAAAATAGATATCTAAATGTAAAGGAAATTACACAAATACTAGAAGAAAACTCGGGTAAATTCCCTTATAATCTGGATATGAAATTCTATGACTTACAATCCAAAGGCAGCAAATAAAAAGATTGATATATTTGAACACATAAATATTTTTAAAAATATCCTTTCACCTGAGAAAAATATACCATAAGCAAACTCAAAAGACAACAAAATGGGAGACATGCCATACTAGATACAGATACATTCTTCTGTTATGAAAGAGACCTGATAAAGCAGTGTTAAATGATGTTAATTTCCCAGTCTGTGTTTCCAAGCTTTGAGTATAGCTTTCAGCTACTTGCTTTCTGCAGCTACAAACAAGAGATTGTTTAACATGGTCATAAAAATTTTATCCTTTTAAGTTCTTGCACTGAACTTAGAATTTAGAACTTCAAGCCCACCCAACAATCCCCTAAATTCATCATTGGCTTTATCATGCTTTTCTGGAAGCAGTTACTAAATCTCTCAAAGCCATGCCTTTACTAGGTACTTTATTTTTTTTTTAATGTAGAAAAGCAATTTATTCCATTTTAAGTACTTACACAGTTAGTCAGGCCTACACAGAGAGTAACAGGCCTGCTGATGAAACAGGTCACCCAAAATGGAGATCACATCAAACTAGTGGTCAAGGACTAACTCCTGAAAAAAAGCAACTTTTATCAAGGATTAATTTAATTTTTAAAACAAATACAAGTTATTGATTCACTCTTCCCAACTTGATAGTATACCTATAGCATTAACTGTCAGGTAAAAACATACATCTTTACAACTCGGTAGTCCCAAGTTTAAAAAGAAAAAAACCATTTCACAGAAAGGAAAGAAACAATATGAAAACAGCTCAAGAAATATACTTATGAGCAAGAATATAGAGGAAAGAGGAACGTGTAGATTTGACTTAACGGAACATACCAAGACTGGTCTACATAGGCAAAAACGCATCCTGGCATGTTAGGTGTGAAGATTTTAGAGTACTTGTCTGTGACTTGAATTTCCCCTATTTCCTGAATAAAAACAAAATCTTGCAATAGTAATATTTATACTTCATGGCTCAGACACCTACCTCATTTGGCTAGATTCCTTACTCTAGCTTTTACTTAAATGAGTCTGAAAATCTTGGGGCTACAGCATAAAAAGAAAAATAATCACTCACAATATTCCCCTTTCTGTGGCTACTTAAAGACCTGGGTATATTACTAGAAAGTTCTTGAAGAAAATTTAAATATAAGTCTGTGGCTTTGCTGAATCAAGTTCCCCAGTTAGTATTTAGAAAACAACCACCGTTTGGGCTAATAGCACTGTTGGTGGAGTCTATTACAGAGAGATTGGCAAAAAAAGTCTCTGTGTCTCAAAACTAGTGTTAAGTCAATCTCAGGCTTGAGCAGAAAAGAAGGGGAGCCTAAAATCACAAGGAATGCAGACATATCTAGGACCCTCATCCTTCTGGATACACGCTTCCTTTAGGGTCTTCATCATTATACATGTTCTCTGCCATCTGCCATACTTGCATGACATTGTCTTCTGATACAGAACAAATCACCCAAGGTTCTTTAGAATTCCAAGAGAAATCAGATATCTTGGCAGTGTGGCCACCATGAATAAACAATTCTGGCGGCCCATCTTCTGCATCTTCTGGGGATTGTTCCTCTCCAATTTTACTTAAGTCCCAGACATTCAGTCTGCAATCAGTACTACTAGAAGCCAAAATAGTCTCATTGTGAGGCAATCACTGAACTCAGAATATTTCATCCTTATGAGATCCAAAGGAATGTGATTTAAGCTTCAGATTTCTTAGATCCCACAAGGCAATGGTCTTGTCAGCTGATCCTGTGGCAAGAAGAAACTCACTATAAGGATTGAAAGAGAGGCAGTTCATTTCAGCATAATGTGAGCATTAACTGAATGGATTGTTTTGAAAGTATTGTTTGAACTAGTATCCCAAATTATAAGTTTCTGATCATCAGCAACTGACCCAAACAAAGACTTACAGAGCAGGTGCCAGGAAACATCTTCAACTACTGCTGTATGCCCTGTAAAGATGGTCTTTGCATCCACCACTTTTCCTTCCTTTGGAATAGCACTGACGTCCCACAGGCAGATGTTATGATCATCTGAAGCACTAAGCAAGTGCCCATTGAGATTTGGATTCCAAGAAAGTCCATAACCTTCTTTCTGATGTCCATAGAGATGTAATCCTGGACTGCACTCTCCAGAAAGGTATGGTTTAGATTTAGAAGAATGTTTTGTATAGTCAAAAACAAGAACATTGCTGGATGGAGTCTTTGTTGCAATGATGCAATGTGTTCTGGAGCACATTACGAGCTCTTTTTAATTCTTTGTTGTTGATGTTGATTTCTATTTCAGTTTTCCCACTAACAGAACCCAAACCTCCAAATTCTCCTTTTTCACTGTTGTAGTGTGATGCATCAAACTGAGCATCATCATTAGGGAGCTGCACACTGGCTATATCACAAGGCTGTTTTGTTCATCTGATGTGTGTGTCCCCAGGATGAGTTAATGAATGCAGAAATCTTTCCCTTCTGGTCTGGTCACATCTGGGAGCCACAGTGCGGTTAGGCTGGGATGCTCCAGAGCATGGGTCATCAATAAATCATAAAGAAAAGGGATGTTCTTTTTCCATATTTTGTATTTCTCGTTGATTACACATTCTTCCACCGCGTCATCAAAGGCTGCTTCCTTGTCATCTATGGAGGGCAAGCAAGCCACAGGGGTGATCCCAGGGTCGAGCGTTGTGGGAGGGGCTGGGAGCCTGCAGCAACTTCACCCATTGTTGGCCATTGTTTTCTTCAGGTTTCTGAAAGCTGACTGGGGAGCACATTTTCCCCATCCCTTGGGGTCCTTGCCAGGTCATTAAATCCTCTGTCTTGAGAAAGTATCTTAAGTCAATTAATTTGTGCCTATGTAGTTATATATTCCAGCATCTTTTAAGCACCTTTGAGATCCAATCCCACAGATACTGAGTACAACTAGTGCACACTATGTCATCCTTGATCCTCCTACTGCGTTTAATCTGTTTCCTCACTTATGAGCCCTAGCATTTCCCCATCCAGGTTATACTGGGATTTAAACTTAATTATTAGTCTAACAGCCTGAATAGTCTTCAGAGCCATAAACTTCAAAGGCAACAATCATAATTTCCTCATTCCATATTTTAGGGCCCATATTTTCCCTTATAGTACCTTGAATTTCACGTAACAGGGCTGCTTTGGCTCAGCACTTAAATGCCTCTGAACCCTGCAGCTTAATCAGATCCTCTGTCCACTCCTGTCAACACCTATGTTTGTCCTTCCTCTACAGGAGGTAAGGTCTCTATGTCAAGCTACCACAGAGGTACTCTGGTTCTCATAGCCTGTAACTGATTAACAGCCTGGAGTTTTCCATTATTACTCTGCAGGGTATCAATAGAACTTAATCATATCAAGCCAACTTTCCTATCCTTATGGGTGTTGTTTCACCTGTCTCTTTCAATTGCCTGAGTCATGAAACAAGCAAGGGCATTCTTGTCCATTGGGAAATTTTACCAGATTATCATAGGTGAAATCATCAACAATTATATGAACACGTTATATCAGAGACTATCCATGTCCTTACAGGGGTACTCAGGATTCTGTCTTCTTTGTCAGCCAGGTGCTCAGTGACGCAGTCTCCAAACCCAATTTTTATACCTGTTTTCTCTAAGAACTTATAGTACCATCTGTGTTGGTCAGGTTCTTTGAGAAACAGATGCCAAGACAGAGGAGAGAGAAGAGAGGTTTATAGGGGGAAATGCCTATGACGGGTAAAGGCAGAAGTAGCGGGTATAGGCAGTAGAGTCTTCAGTTTGTGAGGAAGGTACGAAAAAAAAGAGCAAAGGAAGAATTGGATAGGAGCACTCTCAGGCCATAGGGAAGTTCTGATAAAGTTTCCACTTAGCTGCTGTGAAGTCTCCCAACCAAGGTTGGTCCTCAGAGGAATCCTGTGCTGAGCCAGGAATGGACTGATCCTAATACCTCTGCTACGCTCAGGAAGAAGAGCAGCTGGAAGCTGTCAGTCACTGTGCTCAGGGCTCACACAGTAGGTTCCCTCGAAGGAGAGGTGAGTAGCATATTTCCATGGCTGCCACACCAGATAACCAATCACAAAACTTCCCTATTTCCCAGGGTTTCTGTCACAACTTTTGGTTCCAATTTCTGTGTCTTTCCAGATTCTTACATGCATGTAGTGGAAGCTGACTGACTGAAAAGGCAAAAAGGGAAGTTTTTTTTAAAGGGTACTAGATAAATCATACAATTGTTGACAGTGTCTTAGACTAAGATTCCATGACCAATGCCAGAAAACAACCTACAGAATTAGATAATGAAGAAAATACAGCTGTTTCCCCTGCTGCTATCAAACCCAGGGTGCTGGAGCTTGAACAGCTGCTATCTACAAGACTTGACTGAAGTAGCTTCTGCTATTAGCTCTAATGGCACTTCTGTATCAGGAACTGAACTGGCCTGATACTGTCTCATACAGATGTTTCTGCTTTGACTTTCCCTAGGAAGGTGGATTAAGCATGGAAGTGACACTTTGACAAATAAAACTTTAGCAGGAGCATGTCTAATTCACATGATTCTGACTTAGCTGAGAGTCTCATTTGCAACACATCGCAGAAGTGCTCTAAAAGTTCTGAAAAACAGATATCACCTTCAAATGTTTAACTTTATGCCTGCCTCATGCAGAACTACAAAACCACTTGTATTAATAAATACTTAGAAACAACTAAAATACCCACAATTAGAGAGATGGTTAGTTACATTTTGAAAAGTCCTTACTTTGGTATACTCCATAATAATGACAAGATTGAGAAAATTCTGTATGTGTTGACAAGGAGTAGTATCTAATACGTCTTCATGTAAACAAATTCAAGATACAGAAACATGTATGCCTATATGCACATACGTGTTTGTGAAGACTAATAGCATGATCCTATTCCTCTTCATAATCACATATCTAAACATATACGTATCTTTATATAGAGATAGAAAATGGCTGAAAAGATATATATCCAAGTATTAAGTTTGATTACTTTTAGGTAGGAAAGACTGTTCAGTGTTAAGGGCACAGTAAGTGGAACATTCACATTTAATTCTCTATCTCTCTCACTGTATAAATTTATTATTATACTGTATTTGTATTTGGCTACTGAATTTCTGAATATTTCTTAATAGTTAAAATTATTGAGATGAGGGTTTAGAATATAAATTAGTCTATATGATCTAACAATTTGCCTGCAAGATTCTTAATGACCTAAGAAAAAAATGATAACATTCTCAGTTTCAGTTTACCTTGTCCAAGGGTGGGGAGGATTCCAATTACCTTGGGGCATCAATATTTTATGTGGTATTAAGATATTGTGGTATAGTTTACACTTGATCTTAGCCAAAAGGCCAACAAGTGATTATGGTATAATTTAAAATAAATATTTGGTCATTGTACCTGGTTCCTGGAACAGAGTTCCGAAAACCCTTGGAATCTTCTGAGTGATGCACGTCTTTTCTATGCTAAAGATCACTGGAAACATCAAGGCATAATTAGAGGGCTGGAACTTTAAGCCCCCTCCCACCACCAAGGGAGAGGGACAGAAGATTGAATTCAATCAACAATGACCAGTGACTCATGCCTACATTATGAAACTTCCATGAAAATTTCTGAATGATAGGGTCTGAGGAGCTTCTGGGTTGGTGATGTGCTAGGAAGGTGGTGTGCCCAGAGAAGTTTATAGAGATTCTGTGTTCTCCAACCCCATATCTTGCCTTATGCATCCCTTCAGTTTGGCTGTTCTTGAGTTATATCCCTTTGTAATAAAATGTTAATAGGAAGGAAAGAACTTTTCAGAGTTCTGTGAGTCATTCCAGTGAATTATGGAACCTGAAGATGGGGTTGTGGGAAATTCTTAATTTATAGCTCTTTAATTAGAAGTATGGGTAGAAACCTTGGACGTGCAACATCTGAAGTGAGCGCATACTTGTGGCACTTAGCCCTTAACTTGTGGCATCTGCACTAACTTCAGATAGTGTCAAAGTTGGATTGAATTGTTAGACATCAAGTTGGCATCAGAGAATCAGAGAATCGGTGTTGAAAAGGATATCACAGAAAAAACTTCAGGTATGAATAATTTTTTCCTATAAGTCTCTAAGTGGCAGTATTGAGAAATGTATGTGCGTTGATTTTCTTCAGATCACACCTACATTAAGTGCAATAGTGGATTTCTTGAGACTGTTATTTGGGATGTCACTTAATATAAATAAGGCTTAACACAAAAGTTCCAACTTGAAAAATTAATCATGTAAGGAACAAAGTTCCTCTAATCAGTACCTTCCTCTTACTAAATAGTAACATTGGCCAACAGGGAAAGGAGACACATTTGGAGGAAGGATAATCAGAGTTGTACTAGTCAACCCAGATATAGTGGTTAGCCATGAATCCTCACTCAATGGAATTCCATCAATAAGGATAAAACACTGGTCAAATGGCAACTTTTTTTTTTTTTTTTTTGTGGAGACAAAGTATCAATCTATTGCACCCGGTGGAGTGCTGTGGAGTCACAGCTCACCGCAACCTCCAGCTCTTGGGCTCAAGTGATTCTCCTGCCTCAGCCTCCCA
>CAUYON010151277.1:0-29637 GCA_963573935.1 Arctocebus calabarensis | reverse complement strand
GAGACAGAGCCTCAAGCTGTCACCCTGGATAGAGTGCTGTGGCATCACAGCTCACAGCAACCTCCAATTCCTGGGCTCAAGCGAGTCTCTTGCCTCTGCCTCCCAAGTAGCTGGGACTACAGGTGCCCGCCACAACGCCCACCCATTTTTTTCTTTTCTTTTTTTTTTTTTTTGGTTGCAGCTGCCATTGTTGTTTGGCGGGCCCGGGCTAGATTCGAACCCACAAGCTCAGGTGTACGTGGCTGGCACCTTAGCCCGTTGAGCCATAGGCGCTGAGCCTTAAATGGGGACTTTTGATGACTACCTGCCTCCTCGGGAACATCATAGGTATTTAGGAACAGGTTATAGATGGATCTTACATTACAGATTGATTTTCCATTATTAATTGGTTTTCCCATATGAAGACAATGTACAAGACATCCCTGACTTCCTTTATCTGTCTTGCCCTCTTTCAGTGGAACGGGGCCACGGCCACTCTTGGGAGACCTTGAGCGATGATTGCAGTGGCCAACATCAAGGGATTGCTTGCTAACTGCTAGACGTACCCAACTAAGTGATTGACACATACAGGCATTGTTGCCATAGCATAGACTATGTAGGCCTGAGAAAACCTTGCATTCTGTAAAATGACACGCTAAAAATAACAGGACATGTGAGAAAAGTAGGACAAGAGCAAACCATTCAAAAGTTATGCAACTCAGCATGAGAACATAATGCGAAGGACAGAGCCTGAGTGATTCCATTTACATGAGGTGCCAGACTAGTCAAATTCATAGACGCAGGAAGTAGAAGTAGTTTCCAGGGGCAGGGTGGGAGGCTCTGGGAATTTATAGTTTAATGAGTACAGAGTTTCTGTTTTGCAAGATGAAATCCGTGGATGGATGGCAGTGATGGTAGTGCAACGATGTGAGTGAACTCATGCCCCTGAACTCGACTCCTAAAAATGGTTAAGTTATATTTTACATTACATGTATTTACCACAATTTTCTTTTCTTTTGTTTCTTTCTTTCTTTTTTTTTTTTGTAGAGACAGAGTTTCACCTTATAGCCCACAGTAGAGTGCTGTGGCGTCAGCACAGCTCACAGCAACCTCCAACTCCTGGGCTTAGGCGATTCTCCTGCCTCAGCCTCCTGAGTAGCTGGGACTACAGGCGCCCGCCACAACGCCCGGCTGTTTTTTTTGTTGTTGTAGTTTGGCCGGGGCCGGGTTTGAACCCGCCACCCTCAGTATATGGGGCTTGCACCCTACTCACTGAGCCACAGGCGCTGCCCCCAAATTTTCTTTTTAAATTGCTTGACTTAGTAATCAGAACCCTAACAAAATAATAACTGGAACCTTGAGAGGTAGCTCAGCATGGCTGGAGGCTGCCTCAAGGGGGATGCTGGCCCGGGACACCAAGGAGCTGCAGACAGGCAGGGAGCTCTGAGCCGCAGGCCGGCGAGGAAACCGATCTGCTGGGACCTGAGAATTAAGCAGAGCTGCAGGGGCCTCTGCAGGGGAGCCCAGGTCAGGTGCTCATTTTCAATCACTTTAAAGTAGAGCTGAAGGCAGGGCGTGGTGGCTCACGCTTGTATTCCTAGCACTCTGGGAGAACGAGGTGGGTGGATGGCTTGAGCTCAGGAGTTTGACACCAGCCTGAGCCAGAGTGAGACCTATCTCTACTAAAAATAAGAAAATTAGCTGGGGGCGGCCCCTGGGGCTCAGTAGGTAGGGCACCGGCCCTATATACCAAGAGTGGCATGTTCGAACCTGGCCCTGGCCAAACTGCAATAACAACAATAAAGGCTCAGCGCCTGTGGCTCAATGGGCTAAGGTGCCAGCCATGTTCACCTGAGCTGGTGGGTTCGAATCCAGCCTGGGCCCACCAAACAACAATGACGGCTGCAACCAAAGAATGGCCAGGTGTTGTGGCGGGCGCCTGTAGTCCCAGCTACTTGGGAGGCAGAGGCAAGAGACTCGCTTGAGCCCAGGAATTGGAGGTTGCTGTGAGCTGTGGATGCCACAGCACTCTATCCAGGGTGACAGCTTAAGGCTCTGTCTCAAAAAAAAAAACAAAAAAAAATAGCCAGGCATTGTGGCGGGCACCTGTTGTCCCAGCTACTCAGGAGGCAAGAGAATCGCCTAAGCCCAGGAGTTGGAGGTTGCTGTGAACTGTGATGCCACGGCACTCTACCAAGGGCGAAAAAGTGAGACTCTGTCTCTACAAAAAAAAAATTAGCCAGGCGTTGTGGCAGGTGCCTGTAATCCCAGCTACTCAGAGGTTGAGGCAAAGGGATTGCCTGGGCCCAAGAGTTTGAGGTTGCTGTGAGGTATGACATCATCCCATTCTACCCAATGTGACAAAGTGAGACTGTCTCAAAAAACAAAAAATTAAAGTAGAGCTGAGCAGCCTTCTGGTGCTTCAGCTGAGCTGAGGGCTTTCCCTTCCTTGCTGAAGGTGAGCCTTCGACTCTTGCCTTTCCAGATCCCGTGCCCGAGAAACATCACCTACAGACCAACACAGTCTGCACACATACTGCTATTATCGCTCAACTTACCGAACGCAGAGAAGCTCATTGATGTTGCAGGGGCCCTTGTTGAATAGAATAGGCATTACTTATTGGATGCTCACAGTAGCCCCATGAAGCAAGCTCTGTTATTATGGTGATCTCTGTTTTCAGATGAGATACAGAGTCACACAAGAGCTCAGTAACTTACTCAAGGTTACACAGCTAGAGTAAGTAGAAGCTAGAAGCAGAGCCCTGGCAGGTTGGCTCCAGATTCTACATCCCTGTTTTAGGCCTGTCTGAAGTTCAGTCTCTTCATTGGTAAAGTGCAGATAATATTACCAACCGCTTAGGCTCTGATGAGGACCAAGTGGCATAATCTGCTGAGTCATTTGCAATGGCTCCTGATATGTGGGGCTGGGAGGGGTAGGCTAGTGAATGACAGCTGCCATTGCATCTCCTCTTATTCTGTCCTAGTTCCATTTCAAGGTGAATTTTGATGTTGGGCTTCTTAGAATTCTACCTATAGCATCAATAGCAAAGTCGCCAGCCCCTGTTTTACCATCTGCCCAGGCTGTCAGGCAGCAAGTTCTTTCCTTTGCCAAAGGGCAGAAGGTGCCATGACGCCTTCTGCAGACTGCCCTGGAGACCTGGCCCCCGAGGAGATTCAGTGCATCAGTGTCACTTTGTCCTCTTCCCTTATAGACCTTGGCACCTGCCATCAACTGGTTACCCTTTCTCAACACCATCTTCTACCCTGTGGAAATCAATGAATCCGAGCCTATTGTGGTCTATGACAAAGAATACCTTGAACAGGTCTCTACTCTCATCAACAACACTGACAAATGGTAAGGGGGCCCTGGCAGCCTGGGATGTGACTCACAGGGAGCCGCCTTCTCAGGCAGTATGGGCCACGGGTAGGGGATGACAAACTGACTCAGGAAAATAGGCCCTGGGGGGGGGCGGGGTTTATGAGGGGCAGCAGGACATCCTGGTTACAGGCACAGGTTCAAATCCCAGCTCCTTTCTCTACCAGCTTTGTAGCCCTGGGCAAATTTCTTACCCTTTCTTAGGTTCATCTTCCTAGTCCGTAAAATGGGGATACAAATAGCACCATCACATAGGGGTGCTATGAGAATCAAGTAAAATAATCAGTGTGCAGCTTGGCACCTGTAGCTCAACAGCTAGGCACTAGCCACATATACTGGAGCTGGTGGGTTCAAACCCAGCCCAGGCCTACCAAAACACAATGACAACTACAACCAAAAAATAGCTGGTCATTATGACAAGCACCTGTAGTCCCAGCTACTTTGGAGGCTGAGGCAAGAGAATCGCTTAAGCCCAAGAGTTTGAGGTTGCTGTGAGCTGTGATGCCACATCACTCTACCAAAGAAGACATAGTGAGAATCTGTCTCCAAAAAAAAAGAAATAATCAGTGTAAGAGGTTTTAATACAGTGCCTGACACATAATAGGACTCAGTGAATGGTAGCTGCTATGTTTAGTTGAGATTTATTATAAGGCCAAGCACAGTGTGGCTTACGCCTATAAGCCCAACACTCTGGGAGGCCGAGGCAGGTGGATTGCCTGAGCTCAGGAGTTTGAGACCAGCCTGAGCTAGAGCAAGACCCTGTCTCTAAAAATAGCCAGGTGTTGTGGAGGTACCTGTAGTCCCAGCTATTTCAGACGCCGAGGCAAGGGGATCACTTGAGCCCAAGAGTTTGAAGTTGCTGTGATCTATGATGCCACGGCACTCTATCAAGGGCACCAAAATGAGATTCTTTCTTTAATAATAATAATAGCCAGGCATTGTGGTAGGCACCTGTAGTCCTAACTACTCAGGAGGCTTAGACAAGAGAATTTCTTGAGCCCAAGAAATTCTTGAGCCCAAGTGTCTCCTTGAGGTTGCTGTGAGCTAGGATGCCACAGCACTCTATCAAGGGCAACAAAGTAAGACTCTGTCTAAAAAAAAAAAAAAAAAAAAATTTACTTTTCAATTTTAAAGACTTGTAGAAATTTTGAAACTATTGGAAAGAACAGAAAATAATATAAATGACCTAAAACACTACTCTGTGTGTGTGTGTGTGTGTATTTATAGAAAGAGAAAGCACTAGAAAAAGAGCTGGGTTTTCTAATATGTGGCTCTTTTTTTCCTCCATCATTTGTACCTAGATGTACAGTCTGCTTTTCCTTTCCCTTTTACAATGAACATTTTCCCCGTCATCCTAAACCCGTGCAGACATCATTTTTCATGATTGCATAGTGTTCCGTCACATGTAAATACAATCTTTTACTTACCCCTTCTCTTGTCAAACATTTAGGTTGAATTCTGATTGGAGGCTAGATGTTTGCTATAGTGAACCTCTTTGTGCTAAGGTGACGTCTTTGAAATGGTGGCTACAGCCACAGATAGGTGCCCTGTGCCCTGGGGTAGGGCAGTGGGAGCTGTCGTCATGGAAACCTTGGCCTGGCTGGCCCTTGTTGCTTTTCTGCCCCTCCCCTCTCTCTGGCCTTCTTGGGGACAATGGCAGCCTCTTTCCCGCACTAGCCCTGTAGCAGACACTATCGGGGAGAGCCTCCATACTGGGGCTTCACAGCTGCCAGACACAAAGCAGTTAAGCAACAAGGATTTATTGAGCACCTATGGTGTACACCTGCTTGCACCAGGCACTGAGGGGTTTCATTCCATGGGCTTATAGAATAGCAACCAGGTCAAACCCAGGCTAGGAAGGAGCCTGAGAGCCCCCTAGGGGCCAGCAGGGGAAGTGCTGTGATCCTTCTAGCTGGGTGCATCTCCCAGCGGCTCTGGTCTCCTTTTGCTGCAGCCTGCTGAACAACTACATGATCTGGAACCTGGTGCGGAAAACAAGTTCCTTCCTGGATCAGCGCTTTCAGGATGCTGATGAGAAGTTCATGGAAGTCATGTACGGGACCAAGAAGGTGAGCCTGTTACCATGCATTCCTGTACACATGCCAAGCATCTACTGTGTACTAGGCTTACAGCACCTGCCCAGGGCATTGAACACATGAAGAAGATAGAACATAGGAAGAGAATGAAGACAGCCTCAAAGGGCCTATCTGGTATCTGTGGGAGCCCAGAAAGGGACCTACACCAGCTGGGGGTGAGCAGAAGCTTCTAGAAAGAGAAGCTTATGCCAAGTCAGGAGTAAAGAGGGGTCTTAGCTACTTAGTTTACAGCAAAAAGTAGCTTCTCTTTTTTCCACTCCAACTCTTTTTTTGGTGGTGATGATAAATGCCCTCCATGAGTAACTCATGGTTCCTCACAGCCCATGTGAGATGGGTGCTATTGTCATACCATTTGCCCAGGGTAGCCCTGATAACACTACTTCTTCCAAAAGATAAAACTCATAGAACAGAATCTGTTTCATGGTAACTTCTGTGTGAGTGTTTTCTGTTACTGTTATCCTCTGTGGTCTGGGAGGAGCTAGGCCTTGGGCTTTGTGGGGGAGCAAAAGTCCCAGGCCCCAGACCTAGTGTGCTCCCTCTAACTTTAAGTGACCCATGAGGACCCCTGAGGGTTCATTCTTCCAGAGGCTTCAGGGCTCTTCCTGGCCCTCCCCCAGGGGAACCTGCCCCAGTGGAAAGTTCTGTAGCCACTTCTGCCTTCTCCCTAAGGTTACTCATTGAATTCCTACAGCTGTGTAGCTCTGAGCCCACTGTGAGCTACTGAGATGGGTGAGAGGGATTCTGTGCCCCAGGAGCTAAACCTGCTGAGAAAAGTGATGGGAGCTGATTAGCCCTCCCAAGTGCTAATGGGAGAGATGCTCCAAGCCTGGCCCCAGCAATAAAGACTGGGTGCCAAGCTCGCCCCACATATCCTGCCTCCACCCAAATAGCAGCTAGCAAGACCCCAGATGGGTTCCCCACATCCCCCCTCAGAGTCCAGCAGAGTTGGGGGGCCAGATAAGATTAGCAGAGGATGGCAGGATGTAGATTCCCCTCTGGCCCAGAGTTCATCCCGGAAAGAATTCTGTTCTCTCCCATGTCCACGTACAACCAACCTCTGGCAGGAGGAGACTATGGTAGAGAGTGGCTGGGAACAAGCCCTGGCCAGAGGAACTTCTAAGGCCACCACTCCTTGGCCACAAGACCCATTCTGCCCTATGGAGGACAAGGGGAAGCAGTAGGTTGACTACCCTGCCAGGCGACCCACCTTCTTGCTCTAGCTGCACCCGACCTTGGACTGGCCCTGGTCATAGATGCGACCAGAATCAGGATTCCATTCCCTGCAGCACTTGGCCTTCCAGGGGCCAAGTGGGCTCAGATCTGGGCACACAGTGGCAGGAAGTCAATGCGTAACCATGTCTTTGTACAGGAAGTGTCTGTCTGACCAGCACCTGGGGTAATGGCTGCAGAGATGGCTACGCAAGGGGAATGAGCATTACATAGGATAGGCCCTGGCACAGGGTGAACCCTCACTAAGCATTCACTACTATTACTGCCATTGATGTTGTTACTGCCTCCCTGTCTCTCCCATTGGATGTTCTGGGCATCTCAATCGAGTCCCTTAAATACAGGCTCACAGTTGATTCATCTGTAGATTCCAAAGACCTAGCATGATCAGGGCGAGGAGGAACTTCTCGGAGAACGCTGATGCGTGAATGAATGGGTTTATCCAAAGACTCTCCTGAGAAGACAATATGTAAGAATATGTTTCAGGAATCACAGCCTGAACCCTCCCTGGAGCCTCAAAGTTAGGGGTCCTGCCCTTTTGTGTGGTTGGCTTGAGCCAGGCACAGAAGGCAGGTGTCCAAATGGACACGTGGTTGGGAAAGCTAAAGGCAACTTGGGTGCCTAAACTTCGAAAAGAGTAGAGTGCCCCTTCTTCTCTCTCTCCTTCCCTCATTCCCTTCCTCCCTTCCTTCATCTTTCCTAGAAGAAATTTTTCTAAGACATAATATAATAAATGAGTTGTGACAAAGGAGGTCACCGGCGTAACCACTACTCCTTAAGAGAGAACTTTCCCATCACCCCTTTCTCCAGTTCCCTCTCAGCAGCATGCTCCCCCACCTGCAGAGGCGGCTGCAGATGGAGGCACACACCACGTGCCTGGCTTCTTTCTCCCAGCCTACATCTGTGGAATTCGTCTATGTTGGCGTATTTATCAGTACTTCATTCTTTTATGTTGCCAAGTAGTACGTTGCTGTATAAAAATACCACATTTTGTTTATCCATCTTGCTGTCGATGGGCATTTGGATGGTTTTCAGTGGAGGGCCATCATGAATCAGGCAGCCCTGAGCATGGGTGGTTGTTGCCACCTGTTCTTCAGGACTAAGAAGACATCGGCTTCCTCTGCAGTGTGAAGGATTTACATGAGCAGGGCCACCGCACACACGTGGTCACACTCACTGTCTACAGAGGGATGCCTCTTCCCCAGGCCATGCCCCAGGAGGCTGCAGCCCACGGGAATCTGTTTCCAGTTCTCACAGAGGCTTTCTGTGGACTACTGGGGCAGGCAGGGAAAACCAAGGAAGGGCCAGTGCATCAAAGCCTACAGCGTGGCTAGAGCTGTTCTCTTTCGTGGAGGATTTGGTGGAGTTGGGCCCTGGCCTTCCAGGAACCTTTCCCCATTGCTCAGGGTAGACTGAGATGCCTCATCTCCCCCAGGAGGGACAGGGTAAGGGTGGTTAGAAGCACAGGGTGGTGCCAGGCACATCTCATTTCCCATCCAAGCAGCACCCCTTCCTTGCTGGGGAACCCTGAATGAGCAACTGCCCCTTGCAGAGGAGTTTCTCTTTCCTCCCCTGTCAAATGGTTCATAAGCCCTGCTTCTGGGTGGTGCCTATGGCTCAGTGAGTAGGGCGCCAGCCCCATATGCCAGAGGTGGTGGGTTCAAACCCAGCCCAGGCCAAAAACTGAAAAAAAAAAAAAAAAAGCCCTGCTTCTCATGGTCATTGATGACTCAGTACGATACTGTTTGTGATATCCTGAGCACAGACCCTGGCTCTCAGCAGTGATAAGGGATATCCGTGATCTCTGGGCTCAGTGCCTAAAATAACTTCACTGGGTCAGAAAGGCCTCCCCGAAGTCCCTAAAGAAGCATGGGCCCCAGTGGTGCTACTGCTGGACAGAGAGGAGTTGGGAAAGGGAGGACTGGGCCGAGCAAGCCCTCCCGCTTGTGTTTTCCAGACCTGTCTCCCTCGCTGGAAGTTTTGTGTGAGTGACACAGAAAACAACCTGGGCTTTGCCCTGGGCCCCATGTTCGTCAAAGCGACCTTTGCTGAGGACAGCAAGAACATAGTAAGTGCCCTGCCCATGCACACAGGCTGTGATGTCATGCTTGCCCCAGCCCTCACGGACTTGGTAGCCATGTTCCAGCCTGCTTTGGGCCTTTCCTACTCCAGGCCAGAAGGCCCTGGGGCTCCGGCCTGATCTCAGATGCCTCCTCCCATGCCCTGAGTCCTTTATAAAAGCTGCTGTCATCAGGTAGCCTGGTAGGCCCTTTCTCTGTACCCTCTCATCTGACCCTTCCAACAACCTGCAAGGCTATGAGCGCCATCTCCACCCCACAAAGGGGGCGAAGGACCTAGCAAGATAATGGCAGAGCAGTTCTGGCCCAGAGGGTGATATTTTCTTATTCTGCGGGTGATGGGTTTATTCTAGACAGGCAGAGGGACATCATGGCTAAGGACCGTGTGGACAGCCAGGCCCAGGCTCAGACCCCAGCTTCACCACTCTTTGGTTGGGCTGCTAGGTCAATACTCTGACTTCATCTGTAACGTCATGGGCAGGGGTGCAGAGGGAAGTTAAAGGCTTCTGTTGCGCACCCGGTACAAGAGAAGGGTTTATGAACAGGAGCTATTAGATCATTGTTACGGTTTGGATTATAAACATTATTAACTTGGGTTGCAGTAGTATTAATATAGATATTATCTGCAAAGATGAGCCAGCTGAGGCACAAATCTACTGCATGGTGAGCCTGTGAGCATCCCAGGCAGAGTCTGAGTTGACATGTCAGCCCCACCCCCACCCCTCGCCCTTGCTCTGCCTTTGCCTCCCTAGAATCTTCTAACTTCAGCCTCCAGGTCTGCCTCTGACAATGTCACCGTCGAGAACACTTGTTTTTTTTTTTTTTTAGAGACAGAGTCTCACTTTATCGCCCTTGGTAGAGTGCTGTGGCGTCACAGCTCACAGCAGCCTCCAACTCCTAGGCTTAAGTGATTCTCTTGCCTCAGCCTCCCAAGTAGCTGGGACTACAGGCGCCCGCCACAACACCCGGCTATTTTTTTGTTGCAGTTTGACCGGGCCAGGTTCAAACCTGCCACCCTTGGTATATGGGGCCAGCATCCTACCCTTAAGCCACAGGCGCCGCCCAACAACAGCTTTTTATCTCCAGCCTAAGTGCAGCATTTCTGAAACTGCTGCTCAAAACTCAAATTCTCTAGAATTTAAAAGCTATTCCACCAAAAAGGAGTTCTGTGGTCCAGTAAGTCTGAGATAGGCTACATGTTCTAGCCCCTCTGAGAGAATCACAGCAAATATTATCACATTAAAGGCTCTGAAAAGTCCTGCAGCAGACTGTACCAACTGTCCTGAAACTTGTCCTAAGCTTATTTGACTGTGAACCCTGTTTAAGGAAAGCCATCACAGGCGGCCAGTGTTAGAAAGGTGGTTTGGAAAACACAGCTATGGCTAGTCTTGTTCCAGCCCGAGCTTTGGGCCAAAACTGAGTTTAGCCTCTGGCCTCATATCTCCTTTCTGCATGGGGCACCCATTGCATTTAGGTGAGGCCCCGTGCCCAGCCCTATCTGTCTCCTCAGGCCACTGAGATAATCATGGAAATCAAGAAGGCGTTTGAGGAAAGCCTGAGCACCCTGAAGTGGATGGATGAAGAGACTCGGAAATCAGCCAAGGAAAAGGTGAGGCTGGCTGGGCACCTCCTGGGGGTCCCCGAGGCTTCCCGCACAGAGGCTGCAGCCACGGGATGAGAGGGTGGGAAGGTGAAGGAGAGGCCAGTTACATCCAGGGAGCACCCCTGGGTGCTGTCCTGCCTCAGGGCCCGAGCAGCCTAGCAGGATGGAAGGACAGCCTTGAGCTCATAATTGCATGAGTGACCATCGAAACAAACCTCGCTGGGAAGGTTTGTGAGGGGAAAGTGGAGGGAAACGTGGTATATCCACAGGGTTGAGGGATCCACTCAGTCCGGGGTTGGGGGTAGGGTTGGGGAAGGCTTCCTTTGAGGAAGTGATATTTAAGCAGAGACCCAAAGTTGGGCAAGGGGTGGAGTCTTTCCAGAAAGAGATGTGAAAGCCCTGAGGCGGGAGCAGCCCAGCATCCCCAAGGCTCAGTTCAGCATGGCTGGTGTCTCTGGGTGCTCACTTCCTGTGTCTCCCCTGTGCAGGCAGATGCTATCTACAACATGATTGGTTACCCCAACTTCATCATGGACCCCAAGGAGCTGGACAAAGTGTTCAACGATGTGAGTGGCCGCCACCCTGCCCTCTAGTCTTCCCAAATGCTTCCTTGGGAAGGTGCCAAGGCGAAGCTGGGTGTGCGTGGGGTGTTGGAGCGTGGTAGTCAGAACATCGGGAGGTGATGGGGTGTGGGTGGGGCTGGGGCAGATGTGAGGAAGCTGCTCCCTGCTTCTGGGTCAATTAGAGGCCCTGCCTCCCTGGCACCCCCACCAGGCAGTACACAGCACTCAGTCCCAGAACATATGCCACGTGCCCTTCTGGGAATGGTCAGCAGCGTTTCAAGTGTGGGAAACACATTCTAGAGGGTGCAGAAGGGATCGGTGGCCCTGAGACATCATGGGGCGAAGCAGAAAATGGAGCCCCACAGGCCGTGTCCACCTTCCCTGGTTCTGCTTCCAGAGTCCACCTCCTGTCCTTGGTGACCTCCCCCACCTCCCCAGAGAAACCTGGATCTCTGATTTGACCTTGAAATGCTCATAAGAAAGAAGAAATATAAATCCCAAATGCTTTCTAAGCTTAATTTACATAGCAAGTGTAGTTGATCTATCTCTGCCGGTTAGAACTTTTGGCAAGTTCCTCCTTTAAGTGGCTTGTGTTTCTGCCTTGGGTAATAAAAGTTTTATATCTTCTTGTGATTGAAATTTGTAAATTCAGACATTTTAAAAATTATAATAATATCTCATCATGGTTCTATTTAAAACCTATAAAAATTAAAATCACTCCCTAGAACATGAGGTTCATTCACTCTGTAGCCTTTTTCCTTGAGAGTAATTTAAGATGCTCCAGAGTGTCGTGATACAAGATCTAGGAGTCTCCAGAGGCAGCCCAGGTAGAGCCCATGGGCTGGGTATCCTGCCCTTGAGAATCTAGCATTTTTCTAGGGCCCTGATGGAAAGCCAGAAAGATCTGGAGTGGATCTCAGGGAGAACTTGTACCCATAAAGAACTGAAAAGCTGGGCTGAGTGGTGAGGAGTGTGTGCAATAATACTTGTCCCCTGATGTTTCAGAGATAGATTTCCAACTTCATTTACTAAATCTGAGCTGTTTGATATGGTAGCTACAAACCACAGGTAGCTATTTAATTAATTAAAACTAAAGTTAATCAAAATTAAAATTAAAAGCCACACTGAGCCCAGGCACAGTGGCTCACACCTGCAATTCTAGCACTTTAGGAGCCTGAAGTAGGAGGATTTTTTTATTTTTTAGAGACAGAGTCTCACTTTATCACCCTCAGTAGAGTGCTGTGGCATCACAGCTCACAGCAACCTCCAACTCCTGGGCTCAGGCCATTCTCTTGCCTCAGCCTCCCAAGTAGCTGGAGCTACAGGCATCTGCCACAATGCCAGCTATTTTTTGTTGTTGTTGCAGTTTGGCCAGGGCCAGGGTCAAACCCACCACCCTTGGTATGTGGGACTGGCATCCTACTCACTGAGCCACAGGCGCCACCCAAGTTCAGGAGTTTAAGACCAGCCTGAGCAAGAGAGAGACCCTGTCTCTACTAAAAATGGAAAAATTAGCCAAACTTTATGGTAGGCACCTGTAGTCCCAGCTACTTGGGAGTCTGAAGCAGGAGGATCACTTGAACCTGGGAATTTAAGATTTCTGTGAGCTAGGCTAGAGTGAGAATCTGTCCCCCAAAAACAAAAAAATGGAAAATGCCACGCTCACATTTGAAATGCTTGGTAGCCACCTGTGGCTTGTGTCAGCCATACTGGACAGCACAGGCATAGAACACATTCTTTGTCACAGAAAGTTCTATTGGACAGCAGAGGAGATATCTTTGCCTTAGACCCAGGCACTACTGGATCTGTGATGCCTGTGGGTGAAGGTCTTAGTGTGTCCTTAAAGGGGAGCATTGTGTCAGGCCCCCACAGGGTGAAGGCCAAGGGAAGTGCCCAAGCCTGCAGCCCCGAGCCCTCCATTCTAGTCCCCAGCTTGTGGATGGCCAGGTCTCCGCTCCCTCAGTCTCAGACCCTGCCCTCAGCCTGGGTACGCTGTGAACCTGTGACTCTGTATCCTCTCTTCCAGTACACTGCAGTCCCAGACCTCTACTTCGAGAACGCCATGCGGTTTTTCAACTTCTCGTGGAGGGTCACTGCCGACCAGCTCAGGAAAGCCCCCAACAGAGATCAGTGAGTCCCCTGCCAATAAGGCCCTAGGTTCCCCACTCACGTGGATGCACTGGGCCAGCTTGTCTTCCTTACACGCCCCCCATGTGTCAGATGCAGCTGTCATGAGAGCCCTCGGAGGAGCAGACACCTGCTGTTATCCCACTTACCGAATGAAGTGGGGCCCAGCTGTGGCAAAGTGAGCCTGGCCTCCAGCTGAGCTGCACTGGGAAGTCTTCATTCTAGTATCTGCAGAATAGGATGGGAGGAGCTGGATTTGGGGTCATTGTGACAACCAAATATGAGGACATTGGCAGGGGTCAGTTTCCTGGTATTCCTCACTAACAGAAGTGGCGGTGTCTCAGGATAGGTTCCCCACAAAGGCCAGGGGAAAGTTCTAGATGGGCCCCAACACAGCTCTGGTTCCCAAACCTCACTGCACATCAGAATCCTCTGGGGAACATTTTAACAAATACGACCTCCTGTTATTCTCAAATCAGAATAATCTGGAGTGTGACTTAGTTGACGTCCTTTTTTAAAACTTTCTCTCCAGTAAAGTCAGATGTTGTCAGCCCAGTTCCAGTCTCAGATTAAGGTCCCTTCCTCGTGAAGCATTTTGAGTGATTCATCTTAGTAAAAGGTGAAACCAACGTCTCTTTGTCTGTGCTGCCCCCTGGCGGCCAACTTGGGTTCAAACACCTCTGTTTTCTCAAGTTTTTCACCTTCAACCAGGGCACCCCCTAAACGCACAAGAAGGTGGACTTTTACCTTCAGAATATGGCTCAGGCACTGTTGCCAGTTTATCTGAAATGTTTTGATTTAGCTTGTAACTTTTCATTTGAATTTCACCTCCTATCCATGAATGCATCTGTGATTATTTAAACATAAATATGTGTTAAATTTCTCAGTATCTTTCCATGGCTTTGGACATCCTTTAACACATCCCTGGCTTATCCAGGGAAGGCAGAATGATTGTTTTATGCTCATGGAGAAAATGTCATTTCCATCTCTTCCTCACTTGCCCTTTCCCTACACGCCAGAAAAGTCCCAGAAATCCAAAATATTTCATTACTATCTACTGTTAACTTTCAAATTTTTTGGTCTCAGGACCTTTATGTACCCTTAAAAAAATTATTGGACCCTCCAAAAGCTTCTTTGTTTAATGTGGGTTATGTTTATTTTTATGAAAATTTTATAAAAAATAACTTCTAAAAAAATTGAGAAGAGAGTTTTTTTTCCCGCAAATTTCTTTAACATCTGGTTTACTAGAAGACAGTTGGATTCTCTTATCCACTGCAGCTTTCAATCTGTTGCAATATGTTGTTTTGAAATATATATAAAAAAATTCTAGCCTCACACAGATATTTAGTTGGAAAACAGAAGGATAGTTCAATGGTCTTTTTTTTTTTTTTTTTGAGACAGAGCCTCAAGCTGTCACCCTGGATAGAGTGCCATGCATCACAGCTCACAGCAACCTCCAATTCCTGAGCTCAAGCGAGTCTCTTGCCTCAGCCTCCCAAGTAGCTAGGACTACAGGTGCCCGCCACAACGTCTGGCCATTTTTAGGTTGCAGCCATC
Organism: Arctocebus calabarensis; assembly: GCA_963573935.1. NCBI lineage: Eukaryota > Metazoa > Chordata > Mammalia > Primates > Lorisidae > Arctocebus > Arctocebus calabarensis. The sequence goes on along the minus strand of CAUYON010151277.1, from coordinate 15,031 downwards.
ATTGTTGTTTGGCAGGCCTGGGCTGGATTCGAACCTGCCAGCTCAGGTGTACGTGGCTGGTGCCTTAGCCTATTGAGCCACAGGCGCCGAGCCAGTTCAATGGTCTTTTCTGATATTTGTGCATATTCTTCTGTTACTACTAAAAAATGCAACGAGTGCTCACTTTTTTTTGGAGACAAGGTCTCTGTATCCTTGGCTCTGTCACCTTGGTTAGAGTGCAGGGGTGGTGTCTTAGCTCACTGCAACCTCCAAGTCCTGGGTTCAAGGGATTGTCCTGCCTCATCCTCCCAGGTGGCTGGGGCTATAGGTGCACACCATCACACCCAGTGAACTTTTTTTTTTTTTTAAGTTTTTATTTATTTATTTTTTTTTTTGTGGGTGTAGGTGATCATGTCGTTTGCATACAGAGAACTTTTTTATTTTTTGTAGAAACAGGGTCTTGTTCTTGCTCAGGCTGGTCTTGAACTCCTGGCCTCAAGCAATCCTCCTGTCTCAGCCTTCCAAAGTGGTAGGATTACAGGCATAAACCACCATAACTGGTCAATAAGTGCTAATTTCTTAAAGGTTAATTACAAGGCTGGGCACCATGGTTCATGCCTATTATCCCAGCAATCTGGGAGGCTAGGGTGGTTGGATCACTTGAGCTCAGGAGTTTAAGGGGGAAAAAAGGTTAATTGTGATGTGGGATCTGAACCATATCTATGAACTTTTCATACTCTATTACACTAAAATCTATTAGTATATCCTTGGTATGGATCTTTTCTGTTTTTTTTCTTTTTTCTTTTCCTTTTTATTTTGAGACAGAATCACACTCTGTCACCCTGGGTAGAGTGCTGTGGCATCATAGCTCATAGCAACCTCAAAGTCTTTGGCTCAAGCAAACCTCTTGCCTCAGCCTCCCAAATAGCTGGAACTACCAGCTTCCACTTCTACACCCAGCTAGTTTTTCTATTTTTACTAGAGACTGGGTGTCACTCTTGCTCAGGCTGGTCTTGAACTCCTGAACTCAAGCAATTTACCTGCCTTGGCCTTCCAAAGTGCTAGGATTACAGATGTGAGCCACCATACCTGGCCTAGATGTTTTTATTTTTAGTAGAGATGGTGTCTCTTGCTCAGGCTGGTCTCCAACTGCTATGCTCAGGTGATCCACCTGCCTTGGCCTCCCAGAGTGCTAGGATTACAAGTGTGAGCCACCTGGCCTGGCTTTGGAATGTATCTTTGATCAAGCTTCATTTTGTAACATCATGCATTAGTCATTTGGAAAACAATGGTTCATTGAATTTTACAGATCTTCTAAACAGTGGCACTTTAATTATATGGTATCAAAAAAAATTTTACACTTAGGATATCCCTTAAATTAATTTGTTAATATCACTACTAACTTCATGAGAGTGTTATTGGGAAACTGTCAAATTTGTAGGGGCCAGGCTCAGCAACTGTAGCTCAGCAGCTAGGGCGCTAGCCACATATACCAGGGCTAGCAGGTTCAAATACGGCCTGGGCCTGCCAAGCAACTATGATAACTACAAAAACAACAGAAAAAAATAGCTAGGTGTTATGGCGGGCCCCTCTAGTCCCAGCTACTGGGAGAATGCAGCAAGAGAATCGCTTTAGCCTAAGAGTCAGAGGTTGCTGTAAGCTATGACACAACAGCACTCTACCTAGGGCAATATAGTGAGACTCTGTCTCAAAAAAAAAAAAAAAAACCAACAAAATTGTAGTGGCCAAGATAAGATTTTCAAAATTTTGATTTTGGCTTGAAATGTTGAACTTTAAAAAACAAATTATTGACAATTCCTATTTTTATCATTGGCAACAAATGATGTGAGTTGTTTTCCTTGAGGTGATAAGCTTGCTTTATTCATTTTTAAGAAAATGTCTACTAGATATCGAAGTCTGAAATTCCGTAGTTTGTAAGTCCTAATAGTACCGATGGTGTTCCATGACAAAAGCAGAAATGCTCTCTGTGGCTTTCTCATTTGGTCACAAGGGTTGCTAAATCATCTTGGCCAGGCATGGTGTCTCACACCTATGATCCCAGCACTTTGAGAGGCCAACGTGGGATTATTACTTGAGGCCTGGAGTTTGAGACCAGCCTGGGCAGTTTATGGAAACTCATCTCTACAAAAAGCAAATAAAAGTAATTATCTGGGCTTAGTGGCATGCACCTGTAATTCCAGGTACTCGGGGGGCTGAGATGGAAGGATTGCTTGAGTTCAGGAGTTCGAGGTTACAGTAAGCTATGATTGTAACACTGTACTCCAGCCTGGGCAACACAGCAAGACCCTCTCTCTAAACACAAACAAAAAAAAAGAACAACATAGTATATTTAGGGATGTAGATTTAATGAAATTAATAATTTGATTGTAACACTGTACTCCAGCCTGGGCAACACAGCAAGACCCTCTCTCTAAACACAAACAAAAAAAAAAAAGAACAACATAGTATATTTAGGGATGTAGATTTAATGAAATTAATAATTTGTTACTTCTTTAAATGTGTTCTAAGTGAAAAGGGTTTATTTGCTCTGAAGACACCATGCTGGTGATGAACTCAGTAACCTCCTGAATTTGCCTTGATTCATGCTTAGGCTCTGACACTTGTGGTGCCCACTTACTTCTGTATCATCCATGCAAATGTTGATACAGTGGAAAAGGCAAATGACATCTTAATATGATGATGAAAATAGTTTTGACTGCAAGGACCCCCTGAAAGAGTCTGGGGGATTCCTCCTCCCAGTGTCCACAGACCACACTTTGAGAATTGCTATAGATATATTTCGAGCCTAGACAACGATGACTTTTCAATATCTAATGGTCCAGCTTGCTCTTTGTAAGAGCCTCCACATTCTACTATATGATGTGACATAGTGCATTTGCCCGATTTCTTATTTATGGACAGTCAGGTGTTTTATAGTTTTCCCCTCAAAAACAGTGCCGCTGCTTATACTTGTGTGCTCACGGGCCCAGGGTCAAGAGGAATCTACACTTTTAGGATTCTTGATACCAGCCTCTAAGCTGCCCTTCAGGTGGGCTGACCCCGCGGCCTGCCCGTCAGCTGTACCTGAGATCTCCAGCGTGTGTGTCTTTTGCAGGTGGAGCATGACGCCACCCATGGTGAATGCCTACTACTCACCCACCAAGAATGAGATTGTGTTTCCAGCTGGGATTCTGCAGGCACCATTCTACACCCGCTCCTCACCCAAGTAGGCTGACTGGTACCCCCATCTCCCCCCTCCCCCACTCCTCAGCAAGCCCCCAGCCCACCTCAGTCCAGCCCCATGTTCCAAAACCCAACTACATGACCATGCCTGTCTCACGGGTGATCTGTGCCCACATGGCTTGGGATCATCAGAGAAGTTGCAGAGCAAACATCCTCCCTTCCTGTCCTTTTCTCTAGGGGTCTCTTAGATCGGGATGCCCCCTGCACAGTGAGGTATTGGGGTGTGTCATGGAGTTAAGAGCTCTCATACGGGGAAGTGCCCCTGACAGTATTTTATTTTTTGTTTTATTTTATTTTTTTTTTGTAGAGACAGAGTCTTACTTTATCGCCCTCGGTAGAGTGCCGTGGCATCACACAACTCACAGCAACCTCCAGCTCCTGGGCTTAGGCCATTCTCTTGCCTCAGCCTCCCAAGTAGCTGGGACTACAGGAACAGTATTTTAAAACAACTGGGGATTGGGCTTGGTGCCTCTAGCACAGTGGTTATGCCGCCAGCCACATACACGGAGGCTGGTGGGTTTGAACCCGGCTGGGGCCAGCTAACGACGACAACTCCAACAAAAAATAGCTGTTGTGGTGGGTGCCTGTTGTCCCAGCTGCAGTCCCAGCTACTTGGGAGGCTAAGGCAAGAGAATTGCTTAAGCAATGAGTTTGAGGTTGCTGTGAGCTGTGATGGCACAGCACTCTACACAGGGTGACAATTTGAGACTATCTAAAAAAAAGGAAGAAAAGAAAAGAAAACAACTGGAGATTGAAGAGGGGTGATGGCACTATCTCAGAAATGAAACTACATGGTTCTGGGTTCAAATGCCAGGTCTACTGTTTGATGACTGCAGCCCCTGTGCCAGGCAATTAGCCCATTCCCAGCCTCAACAAGCTCGTTCATAGAGCCAAGTAACAACGCCTGACTCTTTTGCAATGGCTGAAGAGGACAGCACAGTTCTACAGAGCATCTAGCACAGTGCATTGTGCCCAGTGTGACCACAGCAGACTCTGCCACATCTGACCAGAGCTTCAGGGACCTGGCTAGAGCCTTAGGCCATGGCCTTGTCTCCACAGAGTCCTGCAGGCCTACTGTGTCCCCACGCGCAGGGAGGGAAGGTCACATAACTGGGCAAGAGCAAGAAGCCCTCCTCTTGAGGCATTGCCTCACCTGCATGTCCCCCCTCCAGGGCCTTAAACTTTGGTGGCATTGGCGTCGTCGTGGGCCATGAGCTGACTCACGCTTTTGATGATCAAGGTACGGGTTCCTCAGGGTCCCCTTCAGATGGGCCTGTCAGCATCCTGGCCCCCTTGCCTCTGCCTTCCACTCCTTTCTAAAGTTCTTAGCTTTGAAGATAGAAGGATCTAGGTTCAAATCCTGGCTCTACCACCTGCTAATGATACGCACTTTAGCAAGTCCTGTGCTTTCTCCAAGCTTCCACTTCCTTATCTGTAAACTGGGAATGATGATTTGAACGTCATGCAGTGATTGGGAGGAGCGCGGGCAATGCATAGTGAGGACGCCTGCTGTGGGTGGGGATTAACATTTCTCCACCACTCCAGAGACTTCTCTGATCCGACCACTGTCAGAGGAGTTGAAGTCATTCCCTCCTCACCAGCTAACATCCAGGTTCCTCCTCACTGCCTCCTGCCTGGGGACCCCGCAGCTGAGATGGAAGAGGCGGGGACCTCCGTGACCGGGACCCGTCTTGTGGTCCCAGTGGTGTTGGCGCCTTTGCCCCTTCCTGGGCATCAATTACTTTGGGTCAGGGTCTCTAAACCCTGCTCCTCTGAGCCTTTGGTCACTCTGGGGCTTTGCCTGAACCACTTTCCTCCGTCCCCTCCTGCTGAGTCTGAACGGCCCACCCATCCACCTCCTTTAGCACCCGGATGGGCCCCATCTCCCCTGTTGGCCAGGGGACAGGTAGACCGAGGAGGCAGGAGCGATCGGGAGCAACTGGCCCCCACTCCTCCGGGCCTTCCCTTCACCTGACGCGTCCCTCTGGCCCACAGGCCGGGAGTACGACAAGGACGGGAACCTGCGACCGTGGTGGAAGAACTCGTCTGTGGAGGCCTTCAAGCGCCAGACCGAGTGCATGGTGCAGCAGTACAGCAACTACAGCGTGAACGGGGAGCCCGTGAACGGCCGGCACACCCTCGGGGAGAACATCGCTGACAACGGGGGCCTCAAGGCCGCCTATCGGGTGAGACTCCCACCCCCTACGCGCTCCAGATATCTCCCAGTCATCACAGACACCCCGTGGCTGCAGCAGCCCTGTGCGCTCCAGCTCCCCATGGAGCCAAGTGGCCGAGAGGACTGATGGAGGGCTGGCTGGGGAGGCACCCAGTGTGGAACTAGGGCGCCAGAGCCCGTTCTGCTCTGAGACTGGCCTGACTGAGAGACTCAGGAAAAGGTCCACCTGCCTGTTTTCACCTTTGCGGGGGAAGCTGCCCCCAAATCTAGGGCCTATGGGCTCCTTTGGGCCTGGGGAAGAGGGAAGAAGGAGAGAGAGATGGGGACATTGGTCATGGAGCTGGTCTGGGCTCAAGTCCTGGTTCTGGAGTAAATCGTGTAACCTCTGTAAGCTTGTGGGCGTGACCCAAAACAACTAATACCTACACCTTCAGTTTGTTGGGAAGAGGGAACAAGACGAGATGAAAGTAGGGCCTGGCTCAGGGAGGCACTCAGAGGTGTCAGCTGAACTAGATGCGAATTACAGAGGCCACAGGAGCAAAGCAGGCAGCGTCTGTCAGGGACCAACACAGAGCTTCCTCTTAATGGCGACAGTAAGAGCAGAAACTCTAAGAGGGGCCATTTACTGAGGCCTTATTATATGCCAGCCCTGAAGCACCCCCCAGCAACTTTACAATTAGGCCTTATAATCCCCATTGTGCAGATGAGCAAACTGAGGCAGAAACATTCAATTAAGTTGAGAACCCTTCGCATCACCCCCCATTTCTCCCTCCCTGCACCCCATGTAGGAGCAGGATCCCTGTCTGTCTTGCGGGGATCCTGCTCTCCAAAAGCTCACAATGGGGTGGCACCTGTGGCTCAAGCAGCAGGGCACCGCCCCCCAAAGGGGTGTCAGGTTCAAACCTGGCCCCAGCCAAAACTGAAAAAAAAAAAGAAGGGAAAGCTCACAATGTCAATGGAGGCCAGAGCCAGGGATTGGAGAGAAAGACAGAAAAAAACTAACAAATTAATAAGACAATGTCAGGTATGGACGAGGTGAAGAATATTAACCAGGGAAAAGTAATGCATGATAATAGGGGAAGGGTGGCCACCGTAGGCCTTCCAGAGGGCATGACATTTAAACTGAGATCTAAATGATTGAGGGGAGGCCTGGAAAAATAGTCACAGCAAGGGAAAAGCAAGTACAGAAGTCATGATGTAGACACAAGCCTGGCCCAGTTGCTGACTCTGTCAGTTTAGGAAGGAGCTTGGAGTTTTATCCTGGTTATAAAAGTCACAGGGCTTTCATATAAAGGAATGACATGGTCTAACTTATCTTTTTTTTGAGACAGAGTCTCACACTCTGTCACCCTGGGTGGAGTGCCATGGGGTCATCATAGCTCACAGCAACCTCCAACTTCTGGGCTCAAGCGAACCTCCCGCCTCAGCCTCCTAAGTAGCTGGGACTGCAGTGCACGTTACCATGGCCATCCAAATTTTTCTGTTTTTTGTAGAGATAGGGTCTTGGTATTGCCCTGGCTGGTTGTGAACTCCTAATTTATCCTTTAAAACCTACAGCCTATGGGCCAAATCTAGCCCTGAGCCTGTTGCAAATAAAGATTTTTTTTTTTTAGAGACAGGGTCTCACTTTATCGCCCCTGATAGAGTGCCATGGCGTCACACAGCTCACAGCAACCTCCAACTCCCAGGCTTAGGCAATTCTCTTGCCTCAGCCTCCTGAGTAGCTGAGACTGTAGGCGCCCGCCACAACACCCAGCTATTTCTTTATTGCAGTTTGGCCAGGGCTGGGTTAGAACCCGCCACCCTCGGTATATGGGGCCGGCGCCCTACTCACTGAGCCACAGGCACCACCCAGCAAATAAAGATTTTTGGAGACACGGCCTTACCCATTTGTTCACACGTGTCTGTGGCTGCTTTCATGCCATGACAGAAGAGTGGAGTCCTTGCAACGGGGGCTGTGAACCCACAAAGCTGAATGAATTAGCTCTGTGGCCCTCACAGGAAAGGTCTGCCACACAGAAAAAGTGAACCTTTTTAAGGTTCACTTAAGTTGCTGTGTGGAGGGAATTGGAATTGGATCCATTTGAAGCAAGGACACTAATTATCCATCCAGGCAAGAGATGGGATAGAGTGAGAAGTGAGCAGATTTGGGGTGTTCAATTTAAGAGAAAGAAAAATTAAAGAAGAATTCTGGGTTTTGAATCTGAGCAGGTGGGCCGTTGACTATGATGGGGAAAGTGTTCACGTACACACGCACATGTATGAGTGTGTGTGAAACCTGTTGTTTTATTTGTGCCATGTTAAGTGTGAGATGCGTCTTCGTTGTCCAGCGGGGGCAGTTGATTATACAAATCAGGAAAGAGGGTGGAGCTGACAGTATAACAGTGAGAGTCATCAACACGTAGTTAGGGTTTTAAGCCACAGGTCTGAATGAGAGCAGATGGAGAGGAGGGCTCCTCAGCTGGACACAGTGGCTCTCACACCTATAATCCTAGTGCTTTGGGAGGCTGAAGCAGGAGGATGGCTTAAGGCCAGGAGTTTGAAATCAGTCTGGGCAATAGAGTGAGACCCCATCTCTCTCTCTCTTTTTTTTTTTTTTTTTGTTAGACCCCATCTCTTAAAAAATATATATATATTTTTTGAAACAGAGTCTCACTCTGTCACCCTGGGTGGAGTGCCACGGCATCATCATAGCTCACAGCAACCTCAAACTCTTGGGCTCAAGTGATCTTCTTGCCTCAGTTTTTCTATTTTTAGTAGAGACAGGGCCTTGCCCTTAAGCTGGTTCCAAACTCCTGAGCTCAAGCAATCCACCACCCGCCAGAGTGCTAGGATGTCAGGCATGGTGGTGCACACCTGTCGTCCCAGCTGAGGCAAGAGGATTGCTTCAGCCCAGGAGTTGGAGGCTGCAGTGAGATGTGAGCAAGCCTGTACTCCAACCTGGTGACAGAGAGGGAGAACCCATCTCTTAAAAAAATATAAAAAGGAAGAAGGAGAACAGAGCTCGTCTAGGCTGAGCCCAAGCCTGGAGCCTCAGAAACCAGTCCCTGCCCCAACACGGGAGACCTACGACAGCCCCATGCTATCCCCCTCCATCACCACCTGTCATGGGAATCCCTGAGCTTTGATCTTTCTTCCCAGGCTTACCAGAACTGGATGAAGAAGAATGGGGATGAGGAGACATTGCCTACCCTGGGTCTCACCAATGACCAGCTCTTCTTCCTGGGGTTTGCACAGGTGAGTTTATCACAGGTGAGGCAAACATACCAAACGTAGGTGCTTTCTGCCTTCTTCTAAGGGCCCAAAGGCAAGTTGCCCTCAAACTGAGAATTTCCTAACTCATGGGACTGTCTACAGGATGTAAGCCCTGTCACAAGGCAAGCTTCCTGTCATTAGAGTTTCAAGGAAGGGCCAAGAAAGCTAATAAAAAGTCTGCTGTATCTAGTAGGCCAGAGGACACGGCAATCGCTCACATCCCTTCTGGTTCTGGGGTTCTAGAAATTTCATAAACTCATGATGCCCCGAGGCCATCAGCTGAGTTGGCATTCAGTTGATAGCCTTCTGTTGGCACCCAGAGCTGCCAAGCCATTAGACAGTTTGTTCAGCCCATGAAGTGAGAGATCTGGATTAAATCCAAGGTTTTCAAACTGGTGTTTAGACACAATCCCTGGTTCAGACCCAGAAGCTGCTCTAGTTGAGGGAACACAGTTTGGAGATACCAGGTGGGAGGGCTTGTTCCTCCGCCATCATGACAGGGACAGTCCAGTGGCCTCAGGGCCCTGCAGTGACACTGGCCTCTCTCTGTTGCTCCCGCAAAGGTCTGGTGCTCTGTCCGCACACCTGAGAGCTCCCACGAAGGCCTCATCACTGACCCTCACAGCCCTTCCCGCTTCCGGGTCATCGGCTCCCTCTCCAATTCCAAGGAGTTCTCGGAACACTTCCGCTGCCCCCTCGGCTCACCCATGAACCCGCAGCACAAATGTGAAGTCTGGTAGGAGCGAAGCACAGAGAGCCGTGAAAGCGAAAGGGAGGGGGCTGAGGACAAGACCCTGGGTGGGGCCAACAAGCCTGCCCCCCTCCCAGCCTCCAGGGCATCGCCCAGCCCAGTTGGCACCCAGGACCCCCTTCCTCCAAGCTGGAGGATTTTCACCCAGAACTGAGCCCACGATGCGAGCTCTCAGCATAACCTGAGATTCGGTCCCCTCTGAAGACCCTGACGTCCCAGGCACGGGGGTGTCCATTCCAACAGGCATTTGGGTGTCAGGCTGGTGGCTTAACATGCCTGGACCGCGTGATGACAAGGGCCAGATACATCACAACAAATACCACACTGTGTCAAATGCTTTCGATATATATTTTTGGGGAAACTATTTTTTAAACATGTGGAATACACTGGAAATCTTCAGGGAAAAAAATACATTTAAAATACTTTTTTTTTTCTTTTAAGGAAAAGATTGGTATATTTATTATGTTCTGTTTTTCCAAGTGATCTGTGGACAAGGGAAGCCCAGTGATTAACTCCCTCTCTTCCCTGCTCACTGTGAGGCTGGAATGAGGCCAGGGTGCCCAGGCCACTGAGCAGGTTTCTAAATTAGAGAGCTGCCTCAGCCCTTGGGGGAAGCCATTTCCTCCCCAGTCACCTGGTGTGGACAGGAGAGGCTTGGTGGCCAGGCAGAGGGGGGCACCAGCTGGAGGAGGGTGGGGGTGGGCAAGTCACGGGTACTGCTCCTGTCAGCTTACCTGCCCCTCTCCCCACAGTCGGATATTGGGAAGTCCAACAGGAAAGTCTGATCCCCAGAGTCATAGAAGGGGGCCGATGGCTGTAGCAGAATCCGGTCAGGTCAGGGCCTCAAACACCATATGGGCTCCCTGAGCACCCTGGGTCTGGCCCACAGGAGCCCTGCGAGGCTGAGATGTCCCGTCAGATACACACAACTGCACCATGGATATCTTCTTTCCGTCCCTCCTCCTTTGGTCGCCTCTTTGTAGCAATCCCCCAAGTCCAGCCACTTCGGGGCCTGGCCACCCTCTTCCCCAGGAGGAGAAAAGAAAAAACAGTGCTGGTCTCCTACAGGGCCTATATCCTCCCTCTGAGCTCCATCCTCCTCCACCCGGCCTAGGCCTGGCTCCCAGCACCAGTTCTCAAGTGCCTTATCTGAGGCTGTGGCCCAAGGAGACAGCCCTTGCCCCCAGAGACCCTTTGGCCTCCTCAGTGTAGCCCCCAAGTGTCCTGACTGGAACACAGGCCATAGTCCCACTCCCAGTGACCGCAGGACTGCCCAACCTGGGAGCTCTGGCCTTCAGGTCAGTGGCCCCAGACATCAGGAGTCTCAGGAACTGCTGAACTTGCCCTGGACTCCAGCCCCAGTCAGCCCCTTGGTTGAATCCAAATAGTAGTGACAGCTGCAGACTCATCCCCTTTAGGGGATGCTTTTAGCCAGGGGAGGAGATGAGGGAAGGTTCCCCAACCTAATCTGACCTGCGGTGTCCTGTGTCCCCCTCCCTGAGACCACAGCTCCAGCAGCAGGTCCATGAGCTCCACCAGGCAGACCCACCTGTAGCAGCCACACTGTTCTGTGGCCAGTAACTAAAGCAAGAGCAGAGCCCAACACAGTCACAGCTCTACCACCTCAGCGGCCCTGGCCCCTGGCCCGGCCCTGTCCCCATAGTGCAGTCCCCTCACCCAGGAAGCCAGAGTCCTCCCTGCCCAAGAGGAGCAGACAGCTCTGTGCGTGACCTGCCACCTTTGGATCACCCTCTGAGCTGCCGCAGGGTGTTGGGAGTGGATTCACAGTGAGGCCCCTACTCCCTACATGCGGAAATGCTGGTAGCTCTTCAAGTAAAGACAGGATGGGAGCCAGAGAAGGGGCCAGAGCCAGGAGCCAGCCACAGGCACCTTGCCATGCAGAGATGGGCCTTTCCCAGCCCTGGCCTTCTCTTTGTGCCTCCTCCCCAACCCCTTCCTGCCTTGGTGGGGAGGTTGGTCCTGGAGACCTTCCCAAGGGAGGTCAGTCCCCTAGGCCTGGGCACATTCCAGGGAATGCAGGCTGCTCGCATTGTTCAGAGGCAGGGACAGGGAAGAAGAGGGCTGAGGCCTGGCAGGGATGAAAGCCGAGGAAGCACCCTCACTGCCACTGCCCCCTCCAGAGCCTCTCCCCTTGGCCCCGGGAGCCAGGGGGCTGGCTTCTCTGTGGGTACATGGACGTGCGGTCGGGAGCTGGGAATCTATTTTTTATATTATTTTGTTTTGTGCTACTGTAGTTTTGGTGTGGCACTATTGTAATTGAAATAAAGTACTTGTACCGCGCGCCATGTGTCCAAGTGTTTGTCCTCCCAGGGTGGTGTGTGTCCTGTAGGCCCATGGGAGGGGCCCCCCAGCCGGCACAGAGCTGCCCACTGTAGCCACACCTACCCCCAAAGCAGGGGCCTTGGACCCTAACAAATACCAGTAGGTCAATGCAACCACCTGGTCAATGGGCCTTCATTCACGTAATATGTGAGCACCCCCTGCAGGTGAGAGAGATGCACAGCACCCCTAGGCTAAGGGGTCTCTCTCCATTATCTTGACAAAGGGAGTTTCCAGGTCTCAGATGCTCAGACAGGGTCGGCAAGAGAGTAAATTTAAAGTTTAGGGAAGAGTCTCTGACGTACACTTATGCCTTGCCCTGGGTTTTGCACACGTTCTTCCCTCTGCCTGGAAATTTCTTCCCTGGATTCTTTGCCTGATAAACTCCTACCTATCCTTGAAAGCCCAGCTCAATATCACCTCCTCTTGGAAGCCCTCCCTAATCTTCCAGTCAGGATCAAGAAGCTCACACAGGTTTCCTCCTCCTATTGGAGTGTGTTAGTTGGCTAGGTGTGTTAGTTTGCTGGGGCTGCCACAACAAAGTACCACAAATTTGACAGCACAACAGAAATTATTGTCTCACAATTCTGAAGGCTTAAAGCCCAAGATCAAGGTGTTTGCAACATTGGTTCCTTCGTAGGGTATGAGAAGAATGTGTTCCAGGCCCCCTCCTTGCTTCTGGTGTTGCTGGCAATCTTGGAGCTCCTTGGCTTGTAGAGGCACTGCCCCGGTCTCTGCCATTTTCTCCCTGTGTGCATGTCTGTATGTCCAAATTTCTCCTTTGTATAAGGACACAGTTGTATTGGATTAGGACCGACTCTAATGATGTCATTTTACCTAATTGCGTCTTCAGTGAGCCTATTTTTAAATAAAATCACATTCTGAGGTGCAAGGGGTTAGGAATTCAATGCACAAACTTTGGGGAAGAGAACCCGATTCAACCCACAACACAGAAGCACCAATTCTGTAGGCTGTGGAGGTGCCAGTGCCATCTCCGGTAGGGTTCCATGACTGTTGGATACCTGGGTGGGTGGGCAGAAGGTTGCAGGGTGGCTGGAGAGCCATAAACATTGCTTGACTAAATAAGGGGACCACCCCAGAATTCACTGGTGGGCATGAGAGAATGAGCTCGGTGGGGTAACCGGAAAAGATTTCCTGGAGAGGAGAAATGCTAGGTAAGTCTCAAATGAATGGGGAGGATTGGGATTCACGGTGGACAGAGTGATGGTGACACAAGCACCCATTCAAGGCACAGACCTCACCCTGACTCTGCTCCTGCTTGTTTTTTGTTGTTGTTATTGTTTTTTTAAGAGACAGACTCTTACTTTGTCGCCCTCAGTAGAGTGCTGTGGCGTCACAGCTCACAGCAACCTCTAGCTCTTGGGCTTATGCAATTCTCTTGCCTCAGCCTCCCGTGTAGCTGGGACTACAGCACCCGCCACAATGCCCGGCTATTTTTTTGTTGCAGTTTGGCAGGGGCCGGGTTTGAAACCGCCACCCTCAGTATATGGGGCTGGCACCCTACTCACTGAGCCACAGGCGCTGCCTATGCTCCTGCTTGTTTTAAAGGCACCTAAACCATTTCTCTTAGATGCTGTTTGTCTGTCTATGAAATGGTTGGTAAGCTCTCTCTTCTCACTGTTGTGACCCACAAATATTAGGGAGATTTTAAGGCTGCTTGAAACAGAGATATGCTTTGAGCTCCCCAGAAGTTCAAACCAGGCGTGTGCCTGCCCACCAGAGTGCATGAGCCCGAGCTCCCAGCATGTCTCACCCTCTCCCCTCCAACTACAGTGCTGACCTCACTCCCCCTTCCCAGCCCCTGCCTAGGCTGGCGCTGTGGCTCACGCCTGTAGTGCCAACACTCTAGAAGGCCAAGACAGGTGGATCTCCTGAGCTCAGGAGTTCGAGACCAGCCTGAGCAAGAGTGAGACACCCCCACCCTCACCCCCCCCCACACCTCATCCCCCCCACCCTCCCGTCTCCACTAAAAATAGAAAAACTTGGCTCAGCGCCTGTGGCTCAACAGGCTAAGGCGCCAGCCATGTACACCTGAGCTGGCGGGTTCGAATCCAGCCCGGCCCGCCAAACAACAACAATGGCTGTAACCAAAAAATACCTGGGCATTGTGCCGGGCACCTGTAGTCCCAGCTACTTGGGAGGCAGAGGCAGGAGATTCTCTTGAGCTCAGGAATTGGAGGTTGCTGTGAGCTGTAATGCTACCTCACTGTCTCAAAAAAAAAAAAAAGAAAAACTCAGCCATCAAAAAAAAAAATGGAGATTTTGTAGCATTTGGACTAACTTAGATGGAGGTGGAACACATTATTCTTAGTGAAACATTACAGGAATGGAGAAGCATGAATCCTATGTATTTAACTTTGATATGAGGACAATTAGTGGCAATTGATGACACAGTGGGGCATGGGGGAAGGGGAGAGCAGACAGAAGGAGGGAGAGGGTGAGGGAAAGAAAACAAAAAAAGAAAAAGAGTGACTAATTCTCACATAAACTGGGTTCAATTTTGCCCAAAGTACATTACTTAAACATTAATTTTTAATTCAACTTGTTGATATGTTGTTTAGGATATTGCATCCTCATTTTTAAGTGAAATATGTTTGTAATTTCCCTTTATAACAATATATTTTCTCCAATTTTAATATCAGGTGTATCCAGATTAAGTAAAATGACTTTGAAATATTTCTTCTTTTTCTATTGTCTATAAGATTTGGCATGATCTGTTTTGTAAAATTATCTTTTACTTTTATTTATAAATAATAGTTGTCTATTTTTTAAGACTTTGGAAAAAAAAATAAGAAGTTAACCGATGACTCCGTACTGAGCCTCAGAGCTAAAGCATTCTATAATAGTCATACTCTTATTTAACAATGTGAATGTTACTTTCTTTGCATTATTATTATTAATATTGCTTAATATTTCGATGCAGTAATCATCTGATTTCTTTTCTGAATGTATTTATCTTCGTTCATTCTTTTTGAGGTTTTTGTTTCTAGTCCTTATCTTAGACAGTTACTGTTGTTAAATTTTAAGCCTTTTTAATTCTGTGAAGGCAAAAAGTGAAAATCTAATAAACACATGTATTTATAAAAATGAAATTAAAAATTAAGACCATAAAAATAGAGAATTTCTTTTTTTTTTTTTTTTTTGTAGAGACAGAGTCTCACTTTATCGCCCTGGGTAGAGTGCCGTGGCGTCACACTGCTCACAGCAACCGCCAGCTCTTGGGCTTAAGTGATTCTCTTGCCTCAGCCTCCCGAGTAGCTGGGACT
>CAUYON010151272.1:0-19276 GCA_963573935.1 Arctocebus calabarensis | reverse complement strand
ACCTAGTAACAGAGACTAGAATGGTGGCTCCCAGGGGATGAGATAGGGTTGGTGTAAATGAGTATATATAGGTCAAAGGATACAAAGTTGGACATACAGGATGAGTAAGTATAGAAGTATAGTGTACAGCGTGAAAACCATAGTCAATAACACTTTTTTGTGTACTAGAAATTTGCTAAGAGAATAGATTTTAGATGCTCTTACCACACACACACACACACACACACATACACACACACATGGTAATGAGATGATGAATATGTTTTTGTTTTTTTTTTGGTAGAGACAGAGTCTCACTTTATCGCCCTGGGTAGAGTGCCGTGGCGTCACACTGCTCACAGCAACCTCCAGCTCTTGGGCTTAAGCGATTCTCTTGCCTCAGCCTCCCTAGCCACAGCGCCTGGCTATTTTTTTTGTTTTGCAGTTCGGCTGAGACCAGGCTTGAACCTGCCACCTTCGGTATATGGGGCCGGCGCCCTACTCGCTGAGCCACAGGAGCCGCCCGAGATGATGAATATGTTAATTTGACTATAGCAAGCATCTTTCTGTGTATATGTATAGCAAAACATCATGTTCTACACCTTAAATATATATAATAAATATAATATAATAATATAGTACAAAAGTAAAAATAATAGTGCCTTTTATGAGAAAGTCTTCCATTTCATTCTTTGTACTAGAAACATGAACTGTAAACCAAATAAAGAATTTTACAAGGGGGAAAGTTAACACCTAAAACTTGTTGAAGAAAACAAGTTTTCTTTTGAGTAAATATGATACCAAAGCACAGTCTGTGAATGAAAAATTTTGATAAATTGGAATTCATCAAAATTCAAGCATTTGTACTTCAACAGATATCATCAAGGAAGTGAAAAGACAATCCATAGAATGAGAGAAAATGTTCGCAAATCATACTTAGACAATGGGCTTTCATCCAGAATATTTAAAAAATTTTTATGACTCAATAATAAAAAAAGACCCAATTAAAAAAATAGAAAAAAAGATCTGAATAGATATTTCTGCTGAGAAGATATACAAATAGCCCATAACCAAATGAAAAGATGCTCTCTGACTTGACTTATTAAGGAAATTCAAATCAAAACCACCTTACTACTTCACACCCACTAAGATGTCTATAATTATAAAGATAGACAATAACACATTTTGGTAAAAAACATTCAGAAGTTGGAACACTCATAATATTGCTTGTGGGAAAGTGAAATGCTGCTGCCACTTTGGAAAACAATTTAGCAGTTCCTCAAAATATTAAACATAGAGTTAACATATGACCTAGCATTTCTCCTTCTAAGTATCTATGCCCAAGATTAGCCATAGGTCCACAAAAAAACTTGTACATAAATGTTCACAGCAGCATTATTCACAGTAATCAATAATAGAAATGTAAATGGCTAATAACTAATGGATGGATCAGCAAAATATGCCTTATCCATACATTGCAATACTTATTCTAAAAAATAGAATGAAGTAGTGATACGTGATACAGCATGAATGAACCTTGAACACATTATGCTAAGAAACCTGTCACAAAAGAGCACAAATTGTATTAATCTATTTATATGAAATATCCTTATTTTAGCACTTAGCAATTATTTGTATTTCCAACTATACTATAGGTTCACTGAGTCACAGGAATACTATCTTTTTCTCCATTGGGAAACTCAGCACATTTCTAGCATATACTAGGCTTTAAATATTGAACAAATGAGATGGAACTATTTGGATGCAGTTTTTAAAGGGACTTGTCATTGTGTTAGCATATAATTTTAGCATATCCTCTTAACATAATACTGATAAGAACTTTACTTTTTCAATAAAATTGAATTTTATTGAACTAAAAATATTCAGTAAAATTTGGTAGGGATGCTTGGATCATATGGATAATCAAAGTGGTAGGAACATAAAATGTGAAAGTTAAAACCAATATGAGTTAGGGCAGTTTGTGCTATGCAGTGTGTACATTATAGTCATACTCTTAATATTTACCTATTATGTGACTGTTGTCTGCCAGAAAGTCTTTACTCCTCAGTCATTGAGGCTGACAAATATGACAAATATTGCTTATATTTCTGGCATGTCTTGAAGCCCCATGTAGAAATTTATTATATCATTTAATTGTAAATGCTTTCTTTAAAGAAGGAAAATGCTTTTTATAAAAACACAGACATATATTAATATGATTAACACATACATATATATTTATCTTTCTCCTCTCTTCATTTTTTAAGGTGCTTTATCCAGCCTGAATCCTGTGAATTCTTCTAGCCATGGATTAATGTCTGCTGCCTCTCTAACTAATCGATCACCCATAGAAAAATTTCCTAATACTGCTGATTTTTTTAATAAGTCAAGCATTGTTTTACATAGATCTCTGGGCAGTGCACCCAATATACCAGATTTTTTCCAGCAACTTAAAAATTCTGATAGCAGTCTGTGTAACAGGTAAGTTGCTCAACCATTTATTATTTCTGTTTCAAAATAGAAGTTAAAAGTCCTCTCACCATCATGTATAGGTTTTTAGACCCTGCAACTTTAAGCTAAATGTCCTACCATGAAACAAAATTTTTTTTCTCATCAACATTTTAATGAAACGACATTATTTGGGGACCTGCTGGAAAGGTTTTGCTTAAAGTCTCAATTTTCAAGAACCTCTTAATGATATTGAGAGAACATACTGTGTTTTAATAAGGTATTGCCAGTTTTTTAGTTCTGTATTATAACTTAGATGATGAATTAGGTTATATCCTCCTTGTTATCTAGTAGTTTCTATTACAAATAAACCTTTTCTCATTTCTAGTGCTATTAATAATTTTTTAATTAAATGTTCTCCTTCTGAAGTGAAATATAAGGGTATTTTACTCATCAGAAGATATTAGGAAATGCTGAGAAACTATTTTAGCATATACTACTTTAGTGTCTATTATTATAATACCATTCATATGGTACTTAATCGCCTTTCTGCTTTGATAGTTTTAAGAGTTTACTTCAGATCCTAGTATTGACTTTTAAAAACATTTTATTTCTTTCATGACACATAGATAGGATAAAAACTTATAATTTTATAGATATTGGAATATTAGGATATGTCGCACTTGTGATCTTGATTTAAAATTAAGCAGATTTTCTAATTATGGTTGGGCTAAAAATATTTACCTCATCTACCATATATATTTATCTATTTTCTTTCAACAAGTTGTGGACATCAAATGCTGAAATATGTTTCAATATCTGAATCAGAAGATACAGACTGCCATGGTGGAAAATCAGGTGAGATTGCAAAAGTCAAACATTTGAGCTCAAGAGTAATTTCTTACAATGTTTTTTTAGAATGGAAAAATGAATGAATTGTTTTATAACCTTAAAAAATTGATAATTCAAACTACCAGTAATAGTAAACCAGTTAACTCAGACCTATATTCTCCCTAAGGGCAACTACAAAAGCTGGACAAAGTAACTTTTTAAAAATCTACCTGAAGCCAGTGAAGAACTAACAAGCTCCTAAGAATTACCAGTATAAGATCTAGAGGAAGATAAAAGTCTTAAGAATGTGAGCCTGGAATTTGGGGCTACAAATAGAGTATATGCTAATTCCAGAGGGGCCAATGATTGATAAGACAAACAGGTTTTTAAGTGGCTTAATATAGTAGGGAGACAGAGATTGGAGTTAAAGGTTTGCCTTTGTAGGGATAACTTGGTGAAATCTGAAGTGCTGCACCCTAGGAAAAATGGTAAGTGAGAAATAGAAAGGCCCTTTCAGGGATTACAACCTCATATCAATCCCTTCACATATTGTAAAATTCACCCTTTTAAAATAGGCAATTTAATAGGATTTGTTTGGGTTTTTTAAATAATGTTAAATGGATTACTAAAAAAGGAACAAAGAAGACCAGTCTTTCACAAACTCTTCCCTAAAAATAGAAGAGGAGGCAAAATTTTGCAACTCATATAGTATTAGACCAATGTTACCCTGACATCATAACCAGACAAAAGCATCACAAGAAAACTATGAGCCAGTATTTCTAATATGTATGGACACAAAAATCCTTAACAAAATGTTAGCAAACTGAATCCAATTTGAATGGACTGAATGTTAAAAAATCACATTGTGGCCAAGTGGTATTTATCTCAGCCATGTAAGGGGTGGCTGAAAATTAGGAAATCAGTCAATGTAATTCATAATAAAAGAACAATTCAGAATAAAGTAACAAAACCCACATAGCCTCAATAGATGCAGAAAAAGCACTTGACAAAATCCAACACTATTTTGTGATAAAAACACTCAAACCACTCAAAGTAGAAGAGAAATTCCTCAACCTGATAAAGATTATCTTGGAAAAACTCATGGTAACATTATTCTTAATGAAGAAAGACTAGTATATTTCCCTATAAATCAGGAATAAGATAAGAATTTTTGCTCTTAGCACTTCTATTCTACATTGTACCAGAGAGTCTAGCCAGGGAAATGAGAAAGAAAAAAAAAAGCCATCCAGAATTTTTAAAGAAAGAAATTAAAACAGTTCCTAGACACAAACCATATGATCATTTGCCCCTAAAATCCCAAAGAATACACACACACACACACACACACACACACACACACCGCTATTAGAACCAATAAGCAAATTTAACAAAATCATAAGGTACAAGATCAGTATACAAAAATCAATTATATTTCCATATGTCAGCAATGAACCATTGTAAAGAGTAAGTAGTTGAGATAAACGTAACCAAGTTCAAGATTCATACACTGAAAGCTATAAAACATTGTTGAGAGAAGTTAGAAAAAATCTAAATAAATAAGAGGCATTTTATAGTAATGGATTGGAAGACTCAGTATTGTCAACTTGTTAATTCTTCCAAATTGTTCTATAAACTCAAGCAATCCTTATCAAATTCCAGCAGGAATTTAGGGGAGGCAGGGTTAGAAATTGACAAGTTGTTTTTAAAATTAATATGGAAATACAAATGACTTTCAATTTGAAAAAGTATCCCTGCAAATTTGAAAAAGAACAAAGTTAGAAGACTTTCACTGCTTGATTCAATGACTTATTATAAAGCCACTAAAATGAAGACAATGTGGTAGTGGCACAAAGAAGCCCCTGTTAATCAGTGGAACAGAAGTGAGAATCCAAAGGGAAATTATTGAATTTATAGTCAATTCACTGTTGACAAAGTACTTAAGACAATTCAAAAGGGAAAGGATAATTGTTTTTCAAAAAGTGGTTCCAGGACAATTAGATATCCATGTGCCAAAAAGGGAACATTGATCCTTATCTCACCCCGTCTATAAAAAGTAACTCAAAATGGATCATAATCTAAGTGTAAGAACTAAAACCATAAAACTTCTGAAAGAAAACATATGACATAGTTTCTTTGTGACCTTGGGTGAATAAAGTGTTCTTAGATACCATACCAAAATATGGTACCAATTTATGAATAAAGAAGAAAAATATGACAAACTGGGCTTCAACAAAGTTTAAAGCATTTTGCACTTGAAAAAATACTAATAAGAAAATGAAAAGACAAACCTAACACAGAAAATGTTTGCAATTATACATCTGATTAAGGTCTTACATTCACAATATATACAGAACTCTTAAAATTCAATAATAATGAATCAAACTACTAAATTTAAAAGTGCATAAAAAGTTTTAGCTATTTTGCTGAAATTAGTTTGGAGAAGACATATGTAACTAAAACATTTGACAATGTGAGGAAAATGGATCAGTGTTTGGAATCACATCCTCTCCCTAGACTTAGCCAGGAAGAAATAGAACTCCTGAACAGACCAATATCAAGCACTGAGATCAAAGATACAATAAAAAAATCTCCCAACAAAAAAATGCCCTGCTCTGGAAGGCTTCACATCAGCTTTCTGTCAAATCTTCAAAGAAGAGCTTATTACCATATTGCAGAATTTATTCCAAAAAATTGAGGAGGAAGGAATCTTCCCCAACACATTCTATGAGGCAAACATCACCCTGATATCAAAACCAGGAAAAAACTCAAAAGGAGAGCTTTAGAGCAATTTCACTAATGAATATAGATGCAAAAATTCTCAATAAAATCCTAGCTGATAGACTGCGGCTTCTGATCAAAAAAGTCATACATCATGATCAAGTAGGTTTCATCCCAGAGATGCAAGGCTGGTGTAACATACACAAGTCCATAAACGTTATTCACCATATCAACAGAAGCAAAAACAAAGACCATATGATCCTGGCAAAACATGCAGAAAGAACATTTGACAAAATCCAGCATCCTTTTCTAATTATAACACTGGAGAATATAGGCATTGGCAACGCAACACATTTCTTAAACTGATCAAAGCCATCAAACTCACAGCTAATATTTTACTGAATGGAGCTAAACTGAAAGCTTTTCCACTTAGAACTGGAACCAGACAAGGTTATCCTCTCTCACCACTGCTATTCAACGTAGTGCTAGAAGTTCTAACCAATACAATCAGGCACGAGAAAGAAATAAAGGGCATCCAAATGGGTGCAGAGGAAATCAAACTCTCCCTCTTTGCAGACGATACGATTTTATACTTTAGAAAACTCCAAAGACTCAACCACAAGACTCCTAGAAGTGATCAAAAAGTACAGTAACGTCTCAGTATTGTATTACAGTACTTCATTGCAAAAAATACAGTAACGACATTGATATAAAATCAGTGTCCACCTGTATCCATTCATTGATACATTCATTCGCCTTGCCCCCAGCGGAAGGGACTGTATTCATTCGTTTCCTGGCCAAGGAACCCATACACCTATATATACCCTGAGACTAAAGGCCTAAAGGAGGAGACGGGGAAAGACCGGGAGAGAAACACAGAGAGCTTCTCTCTCCCTACTTGAATTCTCTCCCTCTACCAGGAGCTTTAGCACTTTCTCTTTTCTTTTCTATAAATAAATTCTGTCTTACCACTGGGGGGTTGGGGGAGAAATAATGTAATGAAGAATAATAAAATACATGTATTTAAAAAAGAAAGAAAGAAAGAAAAACACTGGTTTAGAGGCATAACGCATCATGGCCTATCTGAAGGACTTAAATTGTTTTCTGTGACTGAAATATGGGGTCAAGATGCAGGGGATGAGAAATCAGAGGAGGCTGCAGCTAGGTTGGGACCCACTATGGTGATAACTTCAGGATGCTATTTCCAAAGACCTTGGGGTTGCAGTAATTGCTCCATAAGCACAGGATTAAGTTAAATTAAGTCCTTTGGTTAGCCAGACACTAAGCCTTAGCTACCTTAACAATAAAAGGAGGTAGTTAGTGTCCCTCCCTTGATGAGATTTGAAAAGCAAGGGTCTTTTTGATCAAAATATGGACTAACTTGCCACCAGACAAGAAATGTCACCATTTGAGTGCCATTCCTTTGAATCTGAAAATCCTCTTGATCGTCAATTTCCCTTAATTAAAATGCAAATAGCCAGGAGGAAAGAACTCCCTGGTTCTTTGTGCATTTCCCTGCTTCCTCCATTGTTAATGGGGTGTTATTGTCAGAGATCCCGGTTACATCTATGAAACTCCTGTTGCAGGCCTTTCCTAATTTTTCTGTTGCGTTATTTCACATTTATCTCTGGTAATTTTTTATGTCCTTTGATTGCTAATCCTTTATTAGTTATATATGTGGCAAATATCTTCCCCCGATTCGGTGGCTTGTCTTTTTATGATTGTCAGAGAGATGTGTTAGTGTATCTCTCTGAAACACCTTGTCCAAGATCATTGATCACTTTTGGTGCCAGACAAATGGTCAAAATCTGGGTTAGGACTCTAGCTAGATGGAGTCTCTGCCTGGAGGAAGGGGGAATGTGGCCCTAGGGTGGAGGTTAGGGCATTGCCAAGGGAAATAAAGCCCAGAATCTGGGTTCACAGTTTCCTAGGTAAGATCTTGTGTGTGGGGGGGGGGGGCGGGTAGATACTTACTACCTCTCCTCTCCTGCCAACCACACCCTCTCCACCAGCACAGTCAAGCTACTTTGCAGATCTCTGAGTTTGCTGTGCTCTCTGCTGCAGGCCTTTTCCCGTGCTATTCTTTCTACAGGAGCCCCTCCAAGCATGTTCCACCAGGAAAATTCTATGGGTCCTTCAGCTCTCACCTGGTGTCCTCACCTTTGGGGACTTCCCAGTCACACCAGGACTCAGTTAGATTCTCTACCCTGGAGTCCTATAGGAGTCTTACACCTGCTGAGAACTCCTCTTTTTACTTACTGTCAAACCCATGTTTATCTGCCCAGATGAGACCTTAACTTTATTTTGAGAGCCTCACTTTGTCACCCTCGGTAAAGAGCTGTGGCATCACAGCAACTTCAAACTCTTGGGCATAAGCACTCCTCTGGCCTCAGCCTCCCAAGTACTTTGGACTACAGGTGGCCACCACAACCCTTGGCTAGTTTTAGAGACAGGGTCTCGCTCTGACTCAAGCTGGTCTCAAACTCATGAGCTCAGGCTATCCACCTGCCTTGGCTTCCCAGAGTGTTAGGATTAGAGGTGTGAGACATTGCTTAACTTTAGGGGGAACCACCTTCCACTTCTTTTGGAATCTACACATTATCTAGCACAGTGCTCAATGCCTGATAGCTGTTAATATCAAATAACTTGATAAACGTAATGTGGAATGCAATGATGCTTTTTAACTGGGCTTCTCTGATCTAGTATAAATAGTCATTTTATTTATTTATTTATTTTTCTGAGACAGAGTTTCACTTTGTCACCTTTGGTAGAGCGCTGTGACATCATAGCTCACAGCAACCTCAAACTCCTGGGCTCAAGCAATTCTCTTGCCTTGGCCTCCCCAAGTAGCTGGGACTACAGGTGCCCTCCACAACGCCTGGCTGTTTTTAGAGACGGGTCTCTCTCTTGCTCAGGCTGGTCTCAAACCTGAGAACTCAAGCAATCCACCTGCCTTGGCCTCCCAAAGTGAATAGAGTCATTTTAAAAATCAACATTTGCATTGTAAATCTAGCATTTGTCACGTAAGACACGAGATAGTTTCAAGTGAAGTTAGAACTTTCATAATCCATATTTGATTCAAGAGATGGACTCACAGATGACCATCTGTGGGTGGTGCCATGACAGAAGCAACCTGGATCTGAGTCATCATTGGAAGAGAGCCACCAGCCACCCACCCTGGACTCTGCTGTAATCACAAGATAAACCACTGTTGCATTAAACCTCTATCACAGCCAATGTGCATTTATTTAATTTCTCTGGTTAAAACACTCTCCTTTCAGAACTGCCTTTGAAATCTCTTAGGAGTTTGTGCAGTGCTATCCACCTATTATCCTTTGAATATCAATGAATTGATCCAAGTCAGTTCAACAAATATGCATTAAGCACCTAGTGTTTTCAAGACAGAACAGGGGCTAGGGAAAATACTGAGGTGAGTCCCTGTTCTCCCTGAGCTCACAATCTGGTGCACACAGCAGCACTTCTGCACTCAGCAGTTCCTCTAAGGCCAGGCGCAAGATGTGGCCCATGAAGACATCAAGGAGGAAAGGAATTGAGATTTAAGTCATAAAGTTATTTCCTTGGAAAACACTGTGCACAAGAGTAACTGCTACCCTGTTCATTGGAATGGCTAGTAAAATCATAACCATTCAATTATCCTCAGGAGAGGGGAGGCAAGATGGCCAACTGAAGCCAGCTTTGGGCAGAGGCTCTCATCCAGAGGGAGAAATAATGGCCAGAAATAACTCAACAAAAGGGAAGATCAGGAGCTGAGTTGAGAGAGAGGATCGATAGGTTTGCATCACCCCTACTGTGACAAGCTGGGACTCCAAGGAAACAAATTTCAGATACAAAACCCATGCCAAAGAAGACAAGAATCCTTCCACTCTCTCCCACCCAGAGCAGCTTGAAGCAAGTAGAGAACATAGGACCTTTTGTTTCACCAAAGGGGAGAGAACAACTAAGGGTCGGGACTCCCTCCAAGGAGAGATACCGCTGCAAGCCCAGGCAGTCTCTTGTCTGGGCCAAAAGTTGATCTAATATTCTCCCTACCTTCCTGAACTCTCAATTCAGCCCACCCTCCTCTCCTGGCATTCTGGAAGACTACCCCCTGCAAAATCCGGAGCCTTTGGCAGATATTTGCTAGGGTGGGGTACCTCATGAGCTGTGGGGCAGTTGCGCTGAAATTATAACTTTAATACAAATGGGGAGTCACAAGGGCAGAGAGACTTACCCCATGTTGGAAAGCTCGGGACCCATGCTACCAACCACAAGAACCATGATCCACCAGCTCCCTGGCTCCGTAGCCTGTGGTGGGTGGTTTCTCTTCCCCCTACCCCACCCTGCTCCTGCAACTGGCGGCCATGGCAGTGACTCCTGTCTGGCTCCTGTGACCCATGAGGCCCATGGCCAGAGATTCCCTGAAGACCGTTGTGACTCCCACCAGGCTCCTGTGACCCATACAGCCCACTGCCGGTGACTCTGCGCTCCGGCTCCTGAGACTTGCAGCCAGTGCCTGGTGACTCCTTCCCAGCTTCCTCAATCTGCAGCTCACAGCCAGCAACTCCTGCTCTCTGGCTCCTGAGACTCATGGCCCAGGTCCTGAGAACTCGGCCCATGGCCCATGACTACTACCTGGCTCCTGCAATCCTTGGGGCCAACAACTCTGCCCTCCAGTTCTCTGCCCAGCTCCTGTGACCCTTGCAGCTGGTGGCAATGCCCTCCATCTCCCTGCTGGCTCCTGCAACCTGCACACAACAGTACCCCAGACCAGCAGCACCACCCCCAACAGCAGCAGCACTGCCCCTGACAATGGTGGTGGCTCCACAGTCCCTCCCACTGGGGTCAAATTGAGTTGCCAGTGGAGCCCCACTGCCAAAATGCTGAAGACCTTTTGAATTCTCCCACCTGATTGGTGGTTGTGTTGACTGGGATCATTGGTTTGAAACTCTTGACCTGGAATGATCACCCAGGGACCCACCAAGGTTGTACTCTGGTTGTGTTGTTGAGGGAGTGTGGGATTCTCCCCTTCCAGTTGTCACCTGGGGGTGGGGGGACAGGGTGTTGTGGTTGCTTATATATTTTCACAGGTGAGATTTCAGCCCAAAGCCACTGATTCACTAGGATTAGACAGAGACTAGCTGAATACCAGTCAGTGCCATCTAGCCCCACCATACCAAGCAAATCCTCAGAGTTTCAGGCTGTAGTTCTGAATGGGACCTTTATAAAGCTCTAAGGGAAAAGCTGCAATCATCAGTCCCAGTTCTTTGGTAAATGGTTGGTTAATTACAACTCTAGGAACCCTCAATGCAATTTTATCTTGCCAGCTTCTCTAGCCAAAAGGTGAAAAACAATCATGGGGTGGAATCAGCGGAAAAACTCCAGCAACATGAATAATCAGAGTAGATCAACTCCCCCAAGGAATGACAAAGGAGACACAACAGAAGATTCCATTCATAAATAAATGGCAGAGATGTCAGAAATTGAATTCAAAATTTGGATTGTAAATAAGATTAACAGAATGGAGGTAAAGATGGAATTAGAAATTCAAGGAGCAATTCAAAAGTTTTCTCAAGAATTCGATGAAATCAAAGACAAAATCACCAAAGATTTTTAACACATTGAGGCCAGAATGTGCAGCCCTCAAAGATCTGAGAAATATAGTAGAAGCCCTCAAAAACAGAATGGAGCAGGCAGAAGAAAAGATCTCTGATGTTGAAGACAAAGCTTTTTAACACTCCCAAATGCTCAAAGAGGAAGAGAAGTGGAGAGCAAAAATGGATCATTCCCTGAGAGAAATTTGGCACCACTCCAAAAGAGCAAACATTCACCTCATAGGAATCCCTGAAGGAGAAGAGAATGGTCTGAAAGGTACAGATACTCTACTCCAAGAGATAATGGAGGAGAATGTCTCAAGCATGACAAGAGACACTGAAATTCAGATAGCAGAGATTTTTTAGAACCCCAGCACAACTCAACCCAAATAAAGCATCTTCTAGACACATTGTAATTAACTTTGCCAAAGTTAATATGAAGGAGAAAATCCTGTAAGCAGCCAGAGGTAAGAAAATCATAACCTACAAGGGGAAGAATATTAGAATGACTGCAGATCTCTCTGCTAAAACTTTTCAAGCCAGAAGAGAATGGTCATCAACCTTCAGTCTCCTAAAACAAAACAACTTTCAGCCCAGGAGCTTATATCTAGCTAAACTGAGCTTCATTTATGATGGAAAAGTTAAATACTTTAATGACGTATGCACATTGAAGAAATTTGCCATAACCAAATCAGCTGTTCAGGATATCCTCAGACCCATCCTCCATAATGACCAGCACAATGCTCTACAACCAAAGTAAACTCACTCTGAAATTCTTGACCAAAACCCAATTTCCACAGTGGTGAAAAGATTCAAAATGTCCACTGGACTTTCGAAAAACTTGACACTTGAAGAACTACCAGGCTTATCAATATTCTCAATTAATGTGAACAGCTTAAACTGTCCTCATAAGAGGCCCAAGTTTCCTGACTAGATACAAAAACTCAGGCCAGATATCTAAAGAATTTCAAGAATTTCATCTTAAAGGATAAATATAGACTCAGGGTGAAGGGATGGGCAACTGTGATCCAGGCAAACAGAAATCAGAAAAAAGCAGGGGTGGCAACTTTATTTGCAGCTACATTAGGCTTTAAACCAATAAAAGTAAGGAAAGACAAGGATGGTCACTTCATATTTGTTAAGGGAAACACTCAACATGATGAGATGTCAATTATTAACATTTATGAGCCCAACCAGAATGCTCCTCAATTTATAAGACATACCCTAACAGACATGAGCAATTTAATATCTTCCATCACTGTAATAGTTGGAGATTATAACACCCCTTTGGCAGTGTTGGATAGAGCCTCCAGTAAGAAACTAAGCAAAGAAATTTTGGGCTTAAACTTCACCATACAATAATTGAATTTAACAGACATCTACAGAACATTTCATCCTAACAAAACTGAATACACATTCTTCTCATCAGCCCATGGAACATCCTCCAAAATTGATCACATCTTAGGTCAACCAAGTCTAACCTCAGCAAATTTAAAAGTACAGAAATTATTCCTTGTATTGTCTCGGATCATCATGCAATAAAAGTTGAACTCACCAATACAATAACAGGTATCTGCATACTCATAGACATGGAAACTAAATAACCTTATGATGAATGATAGCTGAGTCTTGGATGCAATTAAGAAGGAAACTGCCAAATTTTTGGAACAAAACAATAATTAAGACATGAATTATCAGAACCTGTGGGATACTGCAAAGGCAGTCTTAAGGAGAAAATTTGTAGTGTTGTAAGCCTTCCTCAAGAGAACAGAAAGAGAGGAAGTCAATAACTTAATGCGACATCTTAAGCAACTAGAAAAGGAAGAACATTCCAACCCCAAATCCAGCAGAAGAAAAGAAATAAATAAAATTAGAGCAGAATTAAATGAAATCAAAAACGAATTATTCAAAAGATCAATGAATCAAAAAGTTGGTTTTTTGAAAAATTCAACAAAATCAATAAACCTTTGGCCAACCTAACCAAAAATAGAAAATTAAAATCCACAGTATCATCAATCAGAAATTACAAAGGTGAAATAACAACAGACACCTCAGAAATTCAAAAAATCCTTAATGAATACTATAAAAAATTTTATTCTCAGAAATATGAAAATCTAAAAGAAATTGACCAATACTTGGAAGCACACCAACTTCCTAGACTTAATCAGAAAGATTTGGAATTGCTGAAGAGACCTATACTGAAGTATATTTCAAGTACTGAAATAGAATCAACTATACAAAATCTCCCAAAAAAGAAGAGTCCAGGACCAAATGGCTTCACATCAGAATTCTACCAAACCTTCAAAGAGGAACTAGTACCTATACTACTTAACCTTTTCCAAAATATTGAAAAAGAAGGAATACTTCCTAACACATTCTATGAAGCAAATATCACCCTCATCCCCAAACCAGGAAAAGACCCAACAAGAACAGAAAACTATAGACCAATATCTTTAATGAACATACATGCAAAAATAGTCAATAAGATCCTATCAAACAGAATCCAGCAACACATCAAACAAATTATACACCATGACCAAGTGGGTTTTATCCCAGGATATCATGTTGGTTCAATATATGTAAATCTATAAATATAGTACATCACATAAACAAACTAAAAAACAAAGACCATATGATTCTCTCAATAGATGCAGAAAAAGCTTTTGACAATATCCAGCATCGTTTCATGATCAGAACACTTAAGAAGGGGCAGCACCTGTGGCTCAGAGGAGTAGGGCACTGGCACTGTATACCAGAGGTGGCAGGTTCAAACCCAGACCCTGGCCAAAAACTATAAAAAAAAAAAAAAAAACTTAAGAAAATATGTATAGAAGGGACTTTTCTTAAACTGATAGAGGCCATCTACACCAAACCCACAGCCAATATCATATTGCATAGAGTAAAATAGAAAACATTTCCACTTAGATCAGGAACCAGGCAAGGTTGCCCATTGTCTCCACTGCTTTTCAACATTGTAATGGAAGTCTTAGCCATCTCAATTAGGCAAGAAAAGGAGATCAAGTGTATCCATATATGGTCAGAAGAGAGCAAGTGTATCCATATAGGGACAGAAGAGATCAAAACTTTCACTCTTTGCAGATGATACAATTGTATATCTGGAAAACACTAGGGATTCCACTACAAAATCTTAGAAGGAATACAGCAGCAGCTCAGGCTACAAAATCAACATTCACAAATCTGTAGTCTTTATATATACCAACAATTTATAGCTTTCATAAGAAAGCTATAACCCAATTATAGCCCACAAATACGGGGAAAGGAGGGGGGAGAGGATGGGTGGAGGGAGCGTAATTGGGATGACACCTATTTTATGACGGTACATGTGAAAGTTACTAAATGTAGAAAATAAATGTCCTAACACAATAACTAAGAAAATGCTTTGAAGGATATGTTAACCAGTTTAATGAAAATATTTCAGATTGTATATAAAACCAGCACATTGTACCCTATGATTGCATGAATGTACACAGCTATGATATAATTTAAAAAAAAAACAATTGTAGCTCAGGAAGAAGGAGAGAAGAGGAGGGTGAGGGGAGGGGAGGAAGATGGATGGGTAGACGGAGGGTAATCAGTGGGACCTCACCTATTGTGCATATTGGAAGGGTACATCTTAAATATATTAGGAGTAGAGTATAAATGTATAAAGACAGCAATTAAATAAGTGAGGTGAATGCTATGTTAACCAGTTTGATGTAAACATTCCAAGTTGTATATAAAATCAGCACATAGTACCCCATGAAAGCAGTAATATACACAGTTATGATCTAATAAAAAATAAAAAAAAAGAAAAGACTTCTATTGCCTTTAAACTTGTCATTTATTTTGACTTTGTAGACTTGTTACACTTAAAGGATTCCTAATGCTGTCCTTTTTCTCTGTCTCTCTTTCTCTTTCTCTTCCTTGTTCTCCTTCTCTCTGTCTCTCACTCTGTCTCCATATACACACAGAAGTTGTTATAAAAGATGTAGTCCTGCTAATCATGTCAAATTGTTTTTCATATATCTCTCCTAAGGACTGTCATCTTTTCCCTGGGTGAAAGATTTCACAGAGAAATTGGGGGCAAAAAGTGTGACTTCAATGAAGTCACAGTTACCAGTGTTCAGGAAGTATATTTATGTCATGGACCTATGATCTACATATTTTCACATTTTTCAATGGGTTTGTAAAAACACCCTTTCAATTCTACTTTTGTTCCACCCCCATCCCATACATTGCAAATCTTTAATTTTTGCTCATGCTCACAATAATAATCACCCCAGAGAGGAAAGATTCTGATTACTGGACGAGCTTGGTGCTGTGAATGTTTCCTGCTTGGCACACAGGCAGGCCTTCTTATTGACACACAGGTAGCAAAAGCACAGGTGCAAATCCTCAGCAGTATTTGTTCTTCAGTCTCCCTTCCTGGTTGAGCCATACTTATGTCCAAAAGAAAGCCCTAAAATTGTTCTGCGAAAAATTGTGATCAAAAGTTAAATGGGGAAGAAAAAGTAGGAAGAAAACAAAACTTTCTTTAAATACGTCAGATGTGTATTTCCACTCTTCTCTCTCCTCTGCCTTTCCCCTTCTCTCATTCCTCTTCCTCCTCTTCCTCTTATTCCTCCTGTTGCTCCCCCTTTTCCTTGCCCTCTTTCTCCTTCTTTTTCTTCTCTCTCTGTCTGTTAGGTTAGAATATTTTACACTAAGATTGTGGAGAAAAAATTCTTTTTATCCAATCAGTTATAGATTCTTCCTTAAGGCAGACTAGACTAGACCACTAAAACCAAGTGAGCTAATAAAAACAATTTACAGATTCACTGCTGCAGCTAGTCCCAAAGTTACAATTATTGCAATTGACATTTCTTTTGTTTCTTTCTTTTTATTTGTGCATTTATTGTTTGGACAGGGCCTTGCCCTTTTGCCCAGGTATGAAGGCTGTGACATCATCATGTCTTACTGTAACCTCAAACTCCTGAGCCCAAGTGATCCTCCTGCCTCAGCCACCTGAGTAGCTGGGAACACAGGCATGTGCCACCATACAGCTAACTTTTTTGTGTTTTGGAGAAATGAGGTCTTTCTATGTTGCTCAGGCAGGTCTTAAACTGCTAACATCAAGGGATCCTCCTGGCTCACCTTCCCAAAGTGCTAAGATTAATGTGCCACAAAACAAACCCTTTATTACTCTCTTCCACCACATATTCTAGATTGTCCTGTCACTAAGCCAGGTTTTTCTGCTCTAAGATGTTTTCTTGATGGCTCAGGCTTTCATCTTTAAATGAGTAAGCCTTTAGCTTTTCAGCCCATGTTGGGTTGTGATTGCTGCAAATACCTATTAATAATCATCACCAGGTATAGTAATACCTAAAATATGCCAGTGAAGTTCCTGGGTCCCAGGCGTAAACATTCTTGCCAGCATGGTAGAGTAACAAACCTAGTTAATTTTTTGCAATCAATATTGATTATTCCTGGCAGTGAATTATCTTCTTTCTAGGCTCGCTTTTTCACTGTCCTCAGGAGCTTGTAATAATAGTCACAGATTCCAATTCAGGGAGGAATTACTATGTACCCTGATAGAAAAATTTCCTGCCTGGAACTGGAAAATTTATCCTAGTCATGCCCAATATCATAAGCACACAAACCCAAAATTTCCTGAGTAGGTTCTAGATGTGATGGTGAGAGGGCTCCTCCTTCTTCTGCTCTTTGGTTCAAAGCTCCAGGGGAGTACAATGTTGTAGCAGTGACTGTGCCACATAGCAGCTATTGGATCAATACAAGGATACACTCTGCAATTCCACAGGGTATTATCCCAGAGCTGGTGCTGTCTGAGCATCAATGAGCTGTCATACCAATTCTATTAGACTGACAACTTCTGAACAGTGGTGTACATGGTAAGCCAATGAATTTCATGATCATTACCTTATTGTCATACTTCTTTGCCATACAATTGGTCCTTTTGTCAAGACAATGTTGAGGGTGGCGCCTGTGGCTCAGTGAGTAGGGCGCCAGCCCCACATGCCAGAGGTGGCGGGTTCAAACCCAGCCCCGGCCAAAAACTGCAACAACAACAACAACAAAAAGAGACAATGTTGCCTAGAATAATGTGATAATAATTAAGGTATGGTAAAATCCATGCTGGCAGAGAAAGAAAACCTGAGTCCAAAATATGTATTATTCTATGAAGGCCAAATTGCTGCCCTTTCTGAAGTGCTCAGTTAGGTAGCTGGTTTGCTGCCCTAGAAATGGTATGCTATCAATGGCTTAGTTTTGATCTCTGCTGCTGGCAGGTTAGGAACTCAAGAGACGCAGTGTTGGAAAGGAACTATTATACCCAGACACGTGTGCAGCCTGCATCCCTACTTTAATGACCACTCTAGTCTGGTCATGGACCAATTGGATAACATTGAAGAACATAGAGACACAGGATAACTAATGTCCACAGGACAAGTCCTCATGTCTAATAGTTCTGGAAGGCTCCAGTGTGCTGCTTTCTGTTCCACATTGAGGACAAATACAATAATTTACACATTTTGTATTAATGCTTCTCTCACAGATCCATCCACACAACTTCGTCCAGACCCCTGTGTCACATTCTTCCCAGGTTAGTGATCTCCTGCTAAGGAGCCAGTTTTTATTCATGCCCCAGGTCACATGTCTCTCCACACAGTGAGTGGCCAACTGTACTGTTGGCAGCTCTAACTACAGAAAGGATTTCACCTCCCAAGTGAAGCTATAATGCAACAGCAGCAATTTCTTCCTAACATAAACATATAATACCAACTCATTTATAAAGGCAGTCTGAGTCCGTTTTCCTCATGTTTTGACACAAGGAATCCCCTAGGAAGTCATAGTGTGAACTGAGAGCATGATATACAGCAGAAAGAGTTAAACTGGGAGTCCAGACTATCTATTCGTATAATTTACTTGTGCTTTCTAGACATGCTTTACTTTAATGACAAACTTAACACTTTCATTACACAATAAATTACTGATTTTCCATCCAACTTATCTGATGATGCTCACTTCATGAAGGGAATCTCAACTCACATTGTCCTTTGGGATTCTGTGGCATTGAATCTCTGCTAAATTCTAAAAAAAAACCTATGGACATTAATCCCTGATGTGGAGAATATGGCTTTACTCCAAATTCTAGTTGTCCATGCTATCACTTTTAGCTTACAGAGCCTGCAAACATCATCATTATGTGCCCTAAATCCCACCAGTCTGCTGGCTCATAGGATCCCAGTAGCATGGGTGATTATACTGAAGCTCAGACATAATGAAGAGCCTTCTCTTACTCAAATTCCTCAAAACTATCAGTTTTTCTTATTACCAATAAACAGGTGCCATCAATATTCCCAATTGTAGAATATGTTACTTTCTAATACCAGATGATTTTTTTCTACTTTCAAAGTGATATCAGTAATGTTAGAAGTTATATGTGCAACAAATTTGTCATCAGCCTCAGAGAAGATGTCCTGATATGCTTCAGAACACTGGCCCTTTGCAGATATCAGCAAAGTTTCAAGATCCTAAATATTTATTACTTCTATCTCACATTGGTATATATATATTTTTTATAATTTTATTGAATCATAATTGTGTACATTGGTGCAATCATAGGGCACAATGTGCTTCATATACAATCAGAAATATTTTGATTGTACTGTTACAGATAGCCTTCATGGCATTTTCTTGATCACTATATAAAG
>CAUYON010151270.1:0-13740 GCA_963573935.1 Arctocebus calabarensis | reverse complement strand
AGAAACCCAAGTGTCCATCAATCCACGAATGGATTAATAATTTGTGGTACATGTATACCATGGAATATTACACAGCCTTAAAGAAAGATGGAGACTTTACCTCTTTCATGTTTACATGGATGGAGCTGGAACATATTCTTCTTAGTAAAGTATCTCAAGAATGGAAGAAAAAGTATCCAATGTACTCAGCCCTAGTATGAAGCTAATTTACAGCTTTCGTATGAAGGGTATAACCCAACTATAGCACAAGAATATGGGGAAAGAGGCAAGGGTAGGTAGAGGAGGGGGGAGGTTGGGATGGAGGGAGGGTAATTGGTGGGGCCACACCTACGGTGCATCTTAGAAGGGTACAGATGAACCTTACTAAATTCAGAATACAATGTCTTCATATAATAACTGAGGAAATGACAAGAAGGCTATGTTAATCAGTTTGATGAAAATAGTTCAGATTGTATATGAAACCAGCACATTGTACCCCTTGATTGCACTATTGTACACACTTATGATTTAATAATAAAGACAATAAAAGAAAATTACCTTCCAAAAATATAAATTTCAAAATATCATCCAAGTTAAGCACCTACGACATCTTTCTTACTATTCTGTTACTTTAGGTAATAAACAAAATGAAATGCTAAAATAAGTAAATAAATAAATAAATAATGGAATATGTGAGTAGCACTAAAACTTACTAGATCTAACAGACTTCTACAGAACATTCTATAATATAACAAAATTCATATTCTTCTCAAGCACACATGGAATTCTCTAGGTTTGCCATATGTTAGGCCATGAAACAATTTTCAGTAATTTGAAGAACTAAAATAATAATAACAATAATGATAATTGAAGAACTGTAATTCTTCTATGTATGATCATTGACTACCATGGAATAAAATCAGAAATAACAAAGGAAATTTGAAAGTGTCAAATATGTGGAAACTAAAGAACACACACCCAAATAATTAATAGATCAAAACGAATTCATAAGGAAGATTTGAAAATATTTTGGAAATGATTTAAAATAAAAGCATAATATATAAAAACTGATGAATGCAATAAAAACTCAAGGGATAATTTATAGCTGAAAATACCTAAATTAGAAAACAGAAAAATCTTAAATCAATAATCAACCTTTCATCTTACGATGGTAGAAAACCAAGCAAACCAATCCAAAGAAAGCAGAAAAAGAATATAATGAAGATTAGAGTGTAAATAAATGAAATACAGATTAGCTAAGCAATAGAGAAAATCAATGAAACCAAAGTTTGTTCATTGAAAACATCAACAAAATTCACAATTTTTTCACTAGAGTAGTCAACAAATCAGCAACAAAATCAAGAATAAAAGGGAAAATTTCTAATGACATTAAAAAACTACAAAGGATTATATGCCATTAAATCTTGTATGTCAACAAGTTTGATAACCTAGATAAAATAAATGATTCTTAGAAATTTTCAAACTAATGAAACTGACTCAAGAAGACAGGGAATATATAAAGGACCTATAACAAATAAAGAGATTGAATTAGCAAACAAGTAAACTTCCCATAAAAGAAGTCTCAGAGCAGATGATCTCACTGGTGACTACTAACACACTTTAAAAAATTAACACTAATTCTCTTAAAACTCTTTCAACAAATGGAAGTGGTAAGACTTCTCAACTTATTCTACGAGGCCCACATTACCCTGTTACCCCCCAACAGAAGAAAAGATATCACAACAAAACTGCATTATCAGTATTGCTTTTGAATCAGACACAAAGAATCCTCAACAAAATATTGGCAAATTAAATTTAGCAACATATGAAAGTATAATATATGATTACCAAGTGGCATGTGTCTCAGGAATGCAAAATTTGTTCAAAACACAGAAGTCAGCAATGCAATACAGTATGTTTACAGGATAAAGAACAAATTCACATAATCATCTCCATAGACACAGAAAAGGCATTTAACAAAATCCGACACCTTTTCATGAGAAAACACACTCAACAATCTAGAAATAAAAGGGAATTTTTCAACCTGATAAAGGCCATCTACCAAAAAATCCAGAGCTAACATTAAACTAGATGGTAAAATACTGAAAACCTTCCCCCCAGAGATAAGAGGAAGAGAAGAAAGTTCATTTTCACCATTTCTGTTTGAAAATATTCAATACTGGAAGTTATAGCTAAGCAATTAGGCAATACAAAGAACTAAAAGACATTCAGATGGTAAAGAAAAAAGTGAAACTATTTCTATTTACAAATGACATGATCTTGAATTTAAAAAAATCCTCCCAAATACACAAACACACATACAAAACTCTTAGGAGTAATAAGTTCAGCAGGTTTGCAGGATATACAAAAATCAATTGCATTTCTATACATTAACAATGAACAATATAAAATGAATATATCAAAATAAAATTAAGAAAACAATTGAATTTGTAATAGCTTTGAAAAGACTAAAATACTTAGACATAAATTTACCAAAATTAAATATAAAATTTGTACAATAAAAATTACATAACATTATTAGAAAAGAATACCTAAATAAATGAAAATACAACTCATATCCATTGATTAGAAACCTTAGTATTTTTAAAAGGCCAATTCTCCCTTACTTGATCTGTGTTATCAATGAAATCCTTATCAAAACCGAGCTACATTTTGTGGAAAATAGACAATATGATTCTTAAATTAATATGAAAATACAAGAGACCCACAATAGTCAAAAACATCTTGAAAAATAACAAAGTTAGAAGACTCACACTTCTCCATTTTAAAACTTTATACAAAGATACTGTAATCAAAACACCAGTATAAGAATAGATCAATGGAATAAAATCAAATATCTACAAGTAAACTTTCACATTTATGATTAATTTGTTTTTGCTAAAAGTATCAATAGAATTCAATGTGGACAAAGAATAGTATTTTCAAGAAATGGTTCTGGAAGAATTAGAGATCTGTGTACAAAAGTATGAACTTAGATATCCCCCCCATATTAAAAGACTAGCTCACTCAAAGTGATCTACAGATTCAATGCAATTCCAATCAAAATTCTATCAGCATTTATTTTGCAAAAAATGGAAAAAACTAACTAAAATTCATATAGATCCTCAAAGGATCCTTAATACCCTAAATAATCTTGAAAAAGAACAAAATTGGAGATTTCAGACTTCCTGATTTTAAAACTTACAGCAGGAATACACAATTAAGACAGCAATACATTTGCACATAGTATGATCAATTGATTGATGATAAAGGTGCCAAGACCTTCAGTGGGAAAGGATAGTCTTCAGCAAATGGAGCTGGCAAAATTGGACATTCCTATGCAAAAGAAGGAAGTTGGAACCTTTCCTCATATATATATAAATTAACTCAAAAACTAATCAAAGACTAAAATGTAAGTTCTAAAACTATAAAAATCCTAGGAAAAAAACAAAGGCAGGAATCTTCATAGTCCTAGATTAGTCAATGGTTTCTTAGATATGACACCAAAACATTGAGAAAAAAGAGATACATTTCAGGCTTGACGCTTGTAGCTCAGTGAGTAGGGTGTCAACCACATCCACTGAGGCTGGCGGGTTTGAGCCAAGCTTGGGCCTGCTAAACAACAATGACAATGGCAACCAAAAAAGTGGCACTGTGGCTGGCGCCTATAGGCCCAGATACTTGGGAGGCTGAGGCAAGAGAATCTCTTAAGCCCAAGAGTTTGAGGTTGCTGTGAGCTGTGATGCTACAGCGCTCTACTGAGGGTGACATACTGAGACTCTGCCTCAAATAAATAAATAAATAAATAAATAAATAAATAAATATAAAATTCACTTCCTTTAAAAAAAACTTAAACATATTTCTAAAGACACTACCAAGAAAATGAAAAGACGAAACTAAAATGAAAAGCGAGAAAATACTTGGCAGGTGATATATCTGATATAGGACTTGTATGCAGAGTACATAAAAAGCACAACTCAATAATAAAGATAACCAAACATAAAAATAAGAGATTTGAACATATTTTTCTCCAAAGAAGATGTATATATGGTCATGAAAAATGCTTAATATTCTTAATCATTAGGAAAACACAAATCAAAACAGTTCCTCAAAAACTTAAAACAGAGCTACCATGTGACCCAGCAATTCTATTTGTAGGTCTATACCCAAGAGAACTGAAAACATATTCACAGAAAATCTGAACACAAATGTTCATAGCAGCATTATGTCTAACTGCTAAAGAAATGCAATAACCCAAATGTCCATCAGCTGATGAATTGATAACCCAATGTGGTGTAGCTGTATCATGGGATATTACTTGTTCATATAAAAAAATGAAGTACTGATACAAGAATGGTACAACATAGAGGAACCTTGACAACATTATGCTGTGTGAAAGAAGCCAGATACAAAAGGCCACATATCATATGATTACATTTATACAAAATAGAGATATGAATATTTCCCCAGAACAGACAAATCTATAGAGACGAAAATAGATTAACGATGGCCAAGGGGTGAGGGGAGGAGTGAATGGGGAGTGACTATTAATGGGTATATGGCTCCCTTTTGGAGTTAGAAAATGTTCTGGAATTAGTGGTGATGGTTATACAACTCCATGACTATACTAAGAAACCAATGAGGTCACATTAAAAAAAGGAAATAAACCTGGGCAGCATTTGTGGCTTAGTGAGTAGGGCAACGGCTCCATATAATGAGGGTGGCAAGTTCAAACCCGCCCCCCACCAAACTGCAACAAAAAATAGCCGGGCATTGCGGTGGGCGCCTGTAGTCCCAGCTCCTGAGGAGGCTGAGGCAACCGAATCGCCTAAGCTCCAAGAGCTGAAGGCTGCTGTGAACTGTGCTGCCATGGCACTCTACCAGGAGTGACAAAGTAAGACTTTGTCTCTTAAAAAAAAAAAAAAAAACCTAAACGAAAAAAGATTATGGAGAATTTTGCATCTGTGCAATATTTGCCTACATTTCCCTCTAACCTACATATGTCCTTTTAAAGTCACCATTCCTGTTCTATATTTCCCTTATCCCACACACAGTTCTCTGTCAGGGTTCCTTCCTCTTCACAGAGCCCTGTTTTTCCTCTGTGAAAAACACTGCCTTTCTTGTACCATCCTGTATCTAAACTATCACCAACTTTTCTTTTCAGGCTTCTGGCCTTAACCCCCCGCTTCAACCAACACTCCTATCTGGTCAAACTCAAAACTTCTATAAAAAGAAAAAGCCTCTTTCTATATGACAAATAACCCATCCTACCTCTTCTCCCGTCTTATCCAAAGTCTCTGCTTTTCATGGATTCCAGGATTCCTCTGTTCATTTAAAGCTCACTTTCTTTGCCACTTGTCGTCTAAGCCTTAGCATCATAATCCCCTGTTGCCTCCCACTCCTGGCTTCTAGCTTCTTGGAAAGAATCCCTAGAACATAAAAAAAAAAATGTTATTGCCACATACCTAAGTGCAACTTAAATTGAAATGATGCTGAGCAGGGGTAAAAGATACATTGGGTTTCCATTTTCACACAAACCCTGGCTTAAACCCTACCTTCCTACTTACACATCTATAGGTCAGTGGTTCTCAATTTTGACTGGGGTGGAATATGCGATTCCGAATCTTGAACAAGCTCTTAGATGCTGCTGCTACTGCAGATCCACACATTGATCAGTGAGCTCTAGACAGGGCACAGCACTCAGGTCCATTGCATGCTTTTGAAGAATTTCATCTACTACAAGTTTCTAGGAAAATACTGAATATTATCTCATGAAATCCCATGAGGCTTGTGTCCATGACAGAAAATATAATTATAAGCATTTTGAAATTTGGACGTTGGAAAATGACCATGTCATAGGTGGTAGGGAGCAGAGTGAAATTGGTGGTTGAGCAAAGTACTTGTGAGGGGTCTGCACATTTGAAACAAAGGATGATGGCTTTGCATAACAAAGCTACTTTGCTTATAAGTTGTAGAAATCCAGCCCATAATACCTTAGGCATAAAAGGGAATGTATTGGCTTATATGATTAGAAAGTCTGAGGGGCAGATGCTCAAACAATGTCATCAGGAATTTATTTCACATCATCTCTGTGTTGACTTCATTCTTAGTTAAACTAAACCAGATATGATTAATAGCAGAAAAGAACATGCCGCTCTCCAGCAAAATCCCTGACTGCTTCTTTCCTTGGTCAGAGCTGGATCACATATCCATTTCCAGAATGATGATAAGTCTGAAACACATGAACTGGGAATGGGAAGGGAAAGTACTTCCAAAGAAAAATCAGAATGAAGTAAACAAGAGGAAAGTGCATGTTGAGTGACCAAAAATAACATGCTCATCCCAGAGAGTGGGGCCACTTGAAAACTGAATGTGTTAAGTGCTCTGGTGGGAGGTTGGAAAGCTCAGCAAGGTGCTGGCACTTGAAGGGTTTTACTCATCTAGTACAGTAACACAATAATCATTTGGCTACAGATGCTTTACCAATCATACGACCCTGTTGTGATTCTTGCTGAAGAAGGGATTCTCAGAATCTGATCTAGTAGACCTAGGTTAGAGCCCTAAAGTCCACATTTCTAACAAACTCCCAGTTGATGCTGATGTTGCTGGTTGCTGGCCCACAGTGTGGCTAGGGCTGTGTTGAAGGGCCAATGCCAGTAATTTCCAGCTGTGGTGAACTCTGCGTCTTAATTACCCCACCCCCGAATTGGTGGGGGTGCGAAGTTTCTGTATGACCCACCTGTGGGCCCTCGGTGGGTTCTGTCCTGTCATCTCTCTCAGGGGGCATTTGGGGATGAGAGGCAGCCTTTCTGCTGGAATCAAGGGTTTCCTCATTTCCATATTCTGGTACTGTGTTAGACCAAGAGAAATCCCTGCCATGGGATTCTGGGCAGGTTAGTTAGCTGGCTCATGATCAGCATTTTACTCAATAAGGGAGCCAGAGATTACTCCGTTTCTTGCTGCACACTTGTTGCTTTTTCAGCTGGAAAGAGATTTGCTGAAGCCCACATGACTGCATGAATGGGCCCTGCAAGGCCAGCTCAAATCAACAGAGGTGCGAGTTTGACCCACAGCTGATGAGCCACCCTGAATGGTTATTGCCGTGAGCCATTGAGCTGTGGGGAGGTTTGCAATACTGTATTATCATGGCAATAGGTCTGTAATGGACTGTTTGAATTTCGGACATTTAAAAAATGTCTCTAAGCCTCTTTTTCTTCTGTAAAATGGAGGTAAATTCTTATGTAGTTATTGTGACGATTAAATAAAATAAGATAAATGAAAAAACTTGACTCTATTCTGGTAAAAATGGCAGAATTAGGATTACCTTTCACAGCTAGGCTTCAGGAACCCTTATG
Organism: Arctocebus calabarensis; assembly: GCA_963573935.1. Taxonomy (NCBI): domain Eukaryota; kingdom Metazoa; phylum Chordata; class Mammalia; order Primates; family Lorisidae; genus Arctocebus; species Arctocebus calabarensis. Next base: position 6,406 of record CAUYON010151270.1, on the reverse strand, counting down.
GATCACTGCCCTATGTGTCCTAGCAAAAATAATAAAAAATTAAATTAAATTAAATATTTTAAAAGATGCCTTATGGAGAAAGAAACTTTCTGGTAGAATTAATAAGAGGTGGTGACTAGGTATATATCCAGAAGACCAAAAATCACATTATTACAAAGATATTTGTACCAGAATGTTTATTGCAGCCCAATTCATAATTGCTAAGTCATGGAAGAAACCCAAGTACCCATCGATCCACAAATGGATTAATAAATTGTGGTATATGCACACCATGAAATATTATTCAGCCTTAAAGAAAGATGGAGACTTTACCTCTTTCATGTTTACATGGATGGAGCTGGAACATATTTTTCTTAGCAAAGTATCTCAAGAGTGGAAGAAAAAGTATCCAGTGTGCTCAGTCCTACTATGAAACTAATTTATAGCTTTCATATGAAGGCTATAACCTGATTATAGCATGAGAATATGGGAAAAGGGGCGAGGGAGGGGAGAGGATGGGAGAGGAGAAAGAGGGAGGGTAATTGATGGGACCACACCTATGGTGCATCTTAGAAGGGTACAGCTGAAACTTAATGAATGTAGAATATAAAGATCTTAGCACAGTAACTAGTCTTAACACAATAACTAAGTTTTGCTATATTAACCAGTTTGATGAAAATATTTCAGATTTTATGTGAAACCAGCACATTGTACCCCATGATTGCATTAATGTACACAGCTATGATTTAATAAAAAAAAAAAAAAAGGAGAAGAAGAAGAAGAGGTGATGAGAGAAAGCCAGAAGAGAGGAAAAATTATTTATTATTCCCTGCTTAGTGTTAGGTACTTTCCTAGGTCCATTAACATATTCCAAAAAAAAAAAATATTCCATACAATTCTAGCCTCCCTAACAACTTATGTGGTTAAGTTTTAACATTTCCTTTTTGTCGATGAGGAAACCATGACTCTGGTGAGCTGATTTTGTCAAGGTCAGATAGCCAATCCTGGAGGTCCTGGCATACAATAAATACCTCAAAATACAAACAAAACCTAGGTCTTTCACTCTAAATTTAAAACTGAATCACATAGTTTTTATTAAAATATTTTTAGTTAATGCTCCTACCACAGAGTAAGAAAATAGATGTCTTATTCCAACCTTTCAAAGATTATTTTTGCTTTTTCTATTTGATTTAATAAATTTCTTTCTTTTCAGAACTAGTCTCTCCCTCCATCCCTCTCTGAATATCTCTCCCTGTCTCTGTCTTGTTAACTGTATAACTCTCTCTATTTCTGTTTCTCTGCATTTCTTTTTTTCTTCCTAGTACAGGCTGCCTTCAGATACACATAGTTAAAATTCAAGTGGAAAACAAATGACTCAGCAAGCTGGATGTTAATCTTGATGGTTTATTTGCTCTTAAAGAAAAAAATATTCTCTTAGCAGCATATCTAGAAAGAAAGAAATGAAAATGTTAAGGCTCTTATAGAAAAAGCATCTCACATATATACAGTCTAGTAGTATTTTTTTATTCAACCAGGCAGGAAAAGAAGCCCAAGGTCAGAGCAGGGTTGCAATGAACCTCTTCATACCACTTTTGTTCATACTCAAGAGCTGTTGTTTTTTATGTTTAATGTCTGTAGGAAGTCAGACTTAGAATTGCCTTTGTCAAATTTGATCCTTCATCTCTGATCTTGATCAGAACACATATAGCTTTTAAATTTGTATTCATAAAAGCAAATGACTCAGAGACCATTGTTTCCATTTGGTGCCGTATAATCTAGATCTGGATGGTGTGTTCGTCAGCCTAGGCCAGGTTATGATGCAATAACAGACATGTTCACACCCCCAAATCTACTCTGCTACTTGCTACTTATCGATGCAGATTAACAAAGCTGTTCTTTATTATAATGAGTGAATTTCTACTGAAAGAGATGTCACCTTGGGATTCCATGATCATCAACGTAGGAAGGAAGGGAAATCAGTCAAGCATAGGTGCCTAAATACTTCCACTGAAAGAGACATGCATCATTATCACTCCTGACCATATTTAACTGTGCAAACCAAGTCATGTGGTTTTACTTCAGGGGGTGGGCAAGTATAGTCTGCCTATATTCTGGAAGAAGAAGAGCCAGGGGTTTCATAAACAGCTTTATAACTAGCCTAGATGACCTTCCTATGTTCAGGTAGGGACTTTGCTTCTCCTGGACCAATGATAAAGTAGGATCCTGGCAAATTCACTTTCTTTTTGGGTGAACTAACTTCTTTCCTGGGAAAGAAGTGATGTTATATCTTTTTATACAGCTTAGTAGATTAACATGCACAAGGAATTTCTGTGCTTTGAATAAGGTAACAGAGAATTTTATTCTTTAAATGGTATGTACCTGGGGATAATACCCTTAAAAATAAGCAGCCTCCTTTTTCAGTTCTTTCTGGCTTCTATTGTTACCTAGCAAAAGATTCACATTGCTTATACCCTCATCAGTAGTCATTGGTTTTATTTCTTTTTAACCTGTATTTCATTGTTATCACTAAACTCCAGGGATTGCAAAACTTTCTTCATATTGGAGATGTAAAATTTAGCTTTCCCAGGTGGATTGACCTTTCAAATATGTAAAATTTATTTTAAGAAACTTCATGCATATGTTAAACTCTAGCCAAATATAGGTCCTCTTTTTATTTCCTAAAATACTTATCATGTTTTCTACCAAATCAGAGCTTGAGATAATTTGACCTAGAAAGCTGCACATACTAACTTCATGGGGGCAGTTTCTAGAGAAGTGCTATCCAGTAGAACGTCCTAGGATGATAGAAAATGTTCTATTGCTGCACTGCCCTTTAAAGTGCCTACTAGCCCCATGTGGCCATTTACATTTGACATGTGGCTAGTGGCACTGAGAAACTGCTGTTTAAATTTTGCTTAATTTGGATTAGTTTAAATTTAAATAGCCACATGTGGCCAGTGGCTACTATATTGAATAGCACATTTCTATAATATAAAATACATCTTTAAACTTGAAATAAAGGAAGCTCACATGTCCTTTCTTGGTCTGCTTGCTGAGAATTTGAGGCTGCAAAGTGTTATTTTCTAATTTAGTGGTATTGGTACCTTGGAATTGTAGCAACTTGCAGAATCGCTTCTTTGGGAGTACACTCTGATTAGGTCATACTTGGTGGTGGTTTTGGATTGTGTGATGGGATGGAGGGCAAGTAAGAGATTGTCTTAGAGCAGAACTATTATGTCAGATGGTGTGGTGGCCCCAACACCTTGTCCTGTTAAGACATATGTGCTCATGGAGGTAATCCAAGGTGATCAAGCAGAAGACCCTGCCAGTTCATGCTGCACAGACCTGAGGTTGATAAACATACAAGCATCTCATGACTTACTCCCACCATCCTCATCTGCCATCACTGTGGAAATCAAAGTCGACAGTGTCGTATCTCCTCTCACCACTCACCTCCCACATTATTAAACCCGTCCAATCATTCCATGAAATGACAATTGCTGTTTTCTCAAACTTTTCTAGAGTATTGAACAAACATAATTTCACCTCTCCTCCAAATAGACACACAAAAACAGACCAACACTTCCTGAAATAGATATTTGGAAGTGGGCATTGACCACCATCGTCATTAGGACAAGGCAATTGATAATATCTCTTCTTTTCTGATGTATACAGCTTTTCTAATCTTTCTTAGATCTAATATGTGCCAGCTAGTGTGCTAAGTCCTCACACACTAAGAGATGAATTACAGATTCCCTCTTTCAGAGAGCTTCCAGCCAACAGTGGAAGATAGGCACACAGATAGTTAATTCCTGACAAAACATAGTAAGGCCCGGCGTGGTGGCTTACACATATAATTCTAGCACTTTGGGAGACCAAGATGGGAGGATTGCTTGAGGTCAGGAGTATAATACCAGCTTAAGCAACATAGTGAGACTCCCATTTCCACTAAAATTAAAAAAAAACGAACCAACCATGATGGCACATGCCTATAACCCTAGATACTTAGGAAGCTTAGGCAGGAGGACCCCTTGAGCCTAGAAGTTTGAGGTTGCAGTGAACTATAATGATGCCGCTTTACTCCAGCATGGATAACAGAGTGAAACCCTGTCTCCAAACAAACAAACAAACAAACAAAGAAACAAACAAACAAACACCAAAACATAGCCATAGTATAAGATGCTTAGAAACACAGGATAGGGAATGTCATAATAGGAATATTCAAAATGAGATTAATATTTTACCAAGTTATTTTGAATTTAGAAATAGAAATATTTCAAAAATACTATTCATAGCAGAGGTTGACTTAACACTCACCAATCCTGTCATTTCTCCTTGGCCTTAGAAGCTATATTACTCACTCAGCCTCATTTTTATTTAGGTAGAGACCATGTGATAAGGTTCTCATTAGTATGTCTGATCAATTTAATGGGCATCCCATAAAACTTCTTATTTTATTATTAATGTTCTTCTCTTACAGGAACCATAGAGGCCAAATGCAAACAATGGTAGGATGAATGGAGTTGGGTTCTTGAAACTTTGCTTAGAGGAAAGCCTCATAGGTCCAACCCAACTATTAAGTGAGAAATAGCCTTTCATTGTGTTATTTAAATAACTAGAATTTGGGGGCTGTTTGTTATATCTGCTATGTCACTAACCCTTATTAACATATTGTTCAACTGGATTTAATTGGATATTGGTACAATCATAAACTTAGAAAGTGATGTGCCTAAGTTCACAAGTCTGTTTTTGGAAATGCTAGAAGTAGAAGCCAGTCTCTAAGTTCTCAGTCAAAGGTCAGTTATCCAAGGCCAAATTTGCCTTTACAAGGCTATAAATAGTTTTCAGTAATTATAATATGACTGCTAGTGAAACAGAAGCACATAGATGGAATTTTATGGGAAACAAAAATTGTTATGGGGAAGGATACATTGGAATTTAGCCAAAAGTGATTTATTTTGATATTATCATATTTAGGTTGCTTATAAAGCATTACATTTAAAACATGACTGAATTTGTTCATCAGGACAATTTTAGGTTTATTATCAGGATAAGTCTTTATTGTATTTTTTGGTTTTATTATGCTATGCCTGCTACATAAGTTTACCCATTGTTGGGAGGTAAGAAATTAATTGGATGCAATATGTGGGTTATTCAATTACTGAGGAAAGTAGACTTTGCTGAGAATCAATGTGATCACATTGAACTCCAAATTTCTTAGTCTATTGACTTAATTCATAGCATCTATACTATGTAGAATTGAGTGGGACAAAAAGAACATAGGATAGTTTGAAGGGTAATTTACTTGCTGTCAGAAATGCTGTTACTTGGGGGGAGGAGCCAAGATGGCGATCTGTAGCCAGCTTTCCGCAGAGGTTCCTGTCTGGAAGGAGAGTTAAAGGACAGAAACTCAGCAAGAAAGCTGATGGTTTGGATCTGAGCCAAAAGGAAAGGTCGAAGAGCGCACATCAACCCTGCTGGGGCAACCTGAGACCCCTCGGACACAAACAAAAAGGTACAGAGCACATCACCAAGCAGACGGGAGTCCCCTCCCCCATGAGAGGTTCACAGTATACTCCATACCTCCATACAAACAAGTGAACAGAGTTCGGATGTCCTCCCACTCTACCCCACGGGAGAGACCCTCTAAAAACCAGACCTCCTTCCCTTACTAGGGTGCTGCGGCCCTCTCCAGCCAGGCATAAAACTGTATATACTCTCTACCTGCAAGTTGGTGTTCCTGGTGTTCCTCTCCACTCTCACCCCAAGGTCTGGGGGCCTGTTCCCCACAGAGTCCAGATTCTTGGAGATTTTCTTGAGGGGTGTGGACAGGCACAGACTGTCTCTGAACTGTGCTGGTTTTCTGGCTCGGAGTGAGCCGAGGGAAGACCTGGCTGGTGGGAAGGTCTCCTGAGGCACAAGATGCGTGACCAGCTCTGGGAACAATAGCTGGAGAGCTGCACCCCTTGGGATGTTTTGAGGAGACACTCCTAGTCTTCTGGGTAGCCAGGGGAAGCGGACGGCTTCTCTGGTGCCATCAGAGCGGACCAGCAATCAAGGCACATGAAGGATTTGCCTGAAGCGGTACCGGCTGGACACAGCAGGGATTAGAATACTCACAGAGGGGCTGCTTTGCTTAACCTGGCCCTCAGGGGATGAAAGCAGAGACAAAGGGTTGGAACTCACAGACTGAGTAAAACCCATTTGCCGCCCCAGTCTGATCAGGGACAATAGCCTTGACAGAAATAAATTCTGTGAACTTGTTCTGTTCCAGCACCAACATCAATCAGGGACAGGGCTGGAACTGAGTGAATCGCCCCAGCCCCTGTTAAGTACCCAGGTTGTCAGGCCTCACCTTCCCCTGCCAAACAGTGACAGGGAGTAGTGGACTGTTTGTGGAGCCACAGACCTCACTGTGACCCAGGCA
>CAUYON010151267.1:0-28306 GCA_963573935.1 Arctocebus calabarensis | reverse complement strand
TAGCTCAAGCAGCTAGGGTGCCAGCCACATACACCGGAGCAGGTGGATTGGAATCCAGTCTGGGTCTGCCAAACAACAGTGACAACTACAACCAAAAAATAGCCGGGTGTTGTGGTGGGTGCCTGAGGCAAGAGAATCACTTAAGCCTAAGAGTCTGAGGTTGCTGTGAGCTGTGATGAGGGTGACAGCTTGAGACTCTGTCTCAAAAAAAAGAAGCCTCCTCTTAGTGGCAAGCTAGGGAGCCACTGCCACACTGTTGGCTTCAGAGTGACCCTGGCCTGGGCCTGCTAGAGCAACGCTTAGAAGAAAAGTTGACCCCTGCCCCATAGCCTGGCTAGGCAGTGGGGAACAGTGTTAAAAAACCTGTTGCCTTGGGTGGCACCTGTGGCTCAGTGGGTAGGGCACCGGCCCCATATATCAAGGGTGGCAGGTTCAAACCCACGTTGGCTAAACTGCAACAACAACAAAAGTCAGGTGTTGTAGTCCCAGCTACTCAGGAGGCTGAGGCAAGAGAATTGCTTAAGCCCAAGAGTTGGAGGTTGTTGTGAGCTGTGTGATGTCACAGCACTCTACCGAGGGCAATAAAGTGAGACTCTGTCTCTACGAAAGAAAAATAAACAAAAAAACCCCCCAGAAAACCCTTTTGCCTCCACAACTGTGCACAGAAGCAGCCAACATCTGTTTCCCATGTGAGGCTGAACCTAAATCCGAGCATAGGCTGTCAGGAAGCCTGGGGAATGTGGTTACTTTCTGGCCTCTGCCACATAGAAAGGTCTCCTAGAAAGGAGAGTGAGATGTGTGCTGAGTGACCCTGACCTCTGTTCCATGCACACCTGGACCTTTGGGGATCACCCCTCAGAGATATTGACAAACCAGGGAGCATTAAGAAGTGGGGAGTGGGTTAGGATGCTTGTCATGAAAGAAACATCCATCAATTTAACAGACATTTATTGGCATCTGCCAGGGCCCAGGCACTGTGCAAGGCTCTGGGGTTAGAAAAAAAAAAAAAAAAACATCTAAGAAGGCTCAGTTCCTGCCCTTAAAATTCCTACTCTGAAGACAGGGCAACTGCTCAACTGGGAGAAGGAGGGCTGGCCTGGCAGAGTCCAGAAGTGAATAGCTTGCAGTCTGGGTCAGACTTGCTTCTAGAAAATATTTTTTGGGCTCACACAGTTTTTTTAAAAAAGACTTTTTGGTGACTTGCCAACATTTGAATTAAAAAGATTTTATGCATATTAAAAAAAAAATATATATATATATATATAGTCCTGCTTCCCTGGAAAAGCGGAAAGATCTGATACCCGCACTGGGCCATCCTCTTCCCCTTAGGCAGCAAGAGCCAAGTCATGGCTGCCCCTTTCTGATGGAACATGAGCCCTCCTGTTTGCCTAGAGCTCCTCTGGTGAGGTCAAGTGGTAGCTGAAATTTACTGTAGTGCTGTTGCCTTATCTCTCTCTTCCTGGCTCTTTGGAGCATTTGAATTCTCAGCCCCTAGAGAGTAGAAGGGGGTGGGCTTTGGACTATTTACTAGCCGTGTGCCCTGGAGCCAAGCAAAGTAACCTGCTAAGCTTTTATTTCTCCATCAAAATAACTTCCTAGGGCTGCTGAGGGGGAATGAGCACAGTCAGCAGGGACTGTCTGCTGCTTCAGGTGGGAACACCTGGTAGCAGGTGACAGACAAATCCAGAGGAATAGTTGGATACCCTGGATCCCAGCAGCCCAGGTTCAAACCTCAGCTCCATCCCTTACTAGTTGCATAGTCTCCCCCTTACTGGTTACTATGGCCTCTTAACCCCTCGGTGCCCGCTTTCTTGCTTGTCAAGTGACTTGATAATGTTCCTGCCTCATTGGGGAGTTAATGAGGAGCAAGTGAACTAGTGTTTGTAGAGAGATTCAAGCAGGGCCTGGCACAGAAAAAGTCACTGAACAGTACTGACTGTAAATGTAATCAACAGAAGGGCAGATACTGAGGATGGCTTTGCTTGGAGAGCTCAGGGCTTTCACTCCACTGTGTTCTTTTCCTCATTCATTCATTCCATAATTATTTATTGAGTACATACTCAGCTTTTGACACTTAGAGAGCAGTGATTGAGACTGGTCAAGTTATGCTCTCTTGGAGATTGTTTGCAGGGAGGGGTGGGAAAGCACATGGCCAGAAGCAGGCAAGTAGGTAGAGAGTGGGCAGCGGCATGGGCTAGACTGTGTCTGCAATCAGTCACTTTAGCAAAGGTGTGCTGCAAGGTCATCTCCAAGGGGCCTTATCTCAGCCAAGACCAAAGTACTAGCTGGAGCCAGTCCCAGGATGATCTGGGTGGAGAGTGTCCCAGGTGGGGGTACAGCCAGTGCAGTGGGCAGTGGGTACAAGTTGAGATGTGTGGTGGCTAATGTGGGAGAGGGCCAAGTGGGGATCAGGGCTGCAGGGAGGAGGGACCGATCAGGCAGGGTCTGGAAGACCACAGGAAGGAGTTTGAATTCTAGTCTAAATGCAAGGATTCCCCAGGACAGTACCACTTTTGGGTCTCCAGCTGCTATGTGCAGCTCTTTTCTCTCTGCCCACCTGGCACAGCCCCCTCTTCTTGCACCTCCATTCCCTGTCCCTGAGCTTCTGTTGTCTTGTTCAATGTTCACCTGACCCATCGAGCCTTCTCTACCTCATGGTTTTCCACTCCCTCTGTACTGGTTTGTAGAAAGTTTCCAAGAGAGAATCTGATTCTCTCAGCCTATCTTTGTTACCAGGTCATGGCCTGGAGCTCTGGCTGGTTAGCCTGGACCACCCCTTGTCTCACAGGCTGTGACTGGAGGTGGTGGCCAGGTCATCAGATGCCATCCTGCCCGCTCTAGCACTGCCCCTTTTCCCATAGCTTCTCATCAAGGGGACTGGAGATGGGAAAGAGACTCCCTGCACCAACTGTATCGCTCCTGCTGTCAGGAGGGAGAAAGACTGGAATGATTTTCTGTGGCCCTAGGAAGTAGAGTTAAGTAGAAAGTTTTTCCATGATAGAAAGTCCACAGAGATAGTTTCGAATCCACAGAATAGAGGGTGATCTTTCCAGCCTGACCTTTTGGATGTTTCCTCCATTCTTGGAGGTCACCAGGGGTAGGCAGAGTGGTCAAGACAGCCAAGCTCCGATGTCCAATGGCCAATTCTCAAAAGCCACCCCATCAGGAGAGAGACTACAGCCCCTCACAGTCTTGGGGTTTCTCCCATAGGGCAATGCCCACCCAGAGGGACCAGTACGGCCACATGTACTCGCATAGAGCATGGCTAGATCGGGGGCGGGGGGGGGACACAGTGGTCACAAGGAGCACAAGGAGCACTTGTGGCCACAACCTTACCTTCAGTCAGCACAGCACCATTTCCTCCCATCTCATGCTCTCTGCTCTCCTACAGGCCATCATGCTGATTCCTGTGGTGTCTCCCCAAAGCTCTCTTGAGCCACATGTCCCATTTCTACTGACAAGCCTGATACATTCTCCTTCAGTAAAAGGGATCTCCCTTCTCTGGTCTTGCTCAGCAACAAGGAAGCACTTTCGGGTGCTCAGAGCTGCTCAGACAGAGGGGCTGCCTCAGTTGCACAGGCAGAGGATCCCTTGGCCAGAAGGTCACAGAGCCACCAAACATTGGCTGCTGGCCAAGAGGCTGACAAGCATCACTCATAAAAGCCTTCCTGAGATCTGTGGTTCAGGAGGCTTGGGGAGGCTGGTGGCACCACCTGCGTTGGGCTTCTAGGCTTCTGAGCTTCCGCCGGTTCTGTGGAAGGGGCTGGTGGTGATATATGGGCTCTTGCTCTTACTGTCCTTTTTCTCTCACCACTTTAGGCCTTAGATCTTTCTGCTTCCCTCAGTGGATTAAGATTTATGGCTTCCTCAGCCTTGTAATACTTGGGTGGACAGCGGCCTAATCAACAGAGCTGTCTTTTACCAAAATGCTGTCAGATTTGATGAACGTCATCAGCTCTTAGCATTAAATTGGTAGTGAAGGGATTGGCCTTCCAGCGATTTACTATAGGGTGGGCTTCCCTTAAAGGTCTCGAAAGACAGTTCATTGCAATTATTAAGGCAGAGGCTTTGCTCTTACTCAACTGTCATATCCAGTTTCCTTTTGTGACCGGGGTAGCTTCAGCAACTTCAGAAAAGCTCACAAGTGAAAATGCGAATGAAACATTGGGGTTCCTTTCTTTTGTTAACCTCTTTCTGAGTTCTGAAACCCTTGCATTGAGGACAATAAATGAAACAACTCAGAAAGCATCAGACTTTCCCGTGACCTTGCACTACACAGACTGTCAGAGAGTTGAGTGCTGCAATTTATAAGAGATCAGATAAATCCAGGAAGAACTTATCAAGTAAGGTAGACCTTCTCCCTCTTCGTCAGTTTTTTTAGAGTTCTCCTGCCTCTAGAGGGAGCCATTTGCATATCGCACAACCTGCACAACTGTACAGGGCAGCTCCCAGCCTTGCTCTTTTTTTTTTTTCCTACTTGACAGTGAGCTTTAATGTACATTTCTTAGATCACTCTGCCTAGAGGAGCAGCAGATACATACAGATAACTGTGGGCATGAACTGGGCTGAGTATGAAATAAGCTAGGCTTGGGCTGGCAAATGGGAACATGGGTTTGGGAGTGTCAGGACTTTGAAATCTTCTTCAGGTGCATGATTGATACTGCAGGGGTCTGTCCAGGTTTGGGTGCTGCAAGAAGGCAGGAAAGAGCAGCGCTTAGAAACACCCACTCGGGTAAAGCATCATGCCAAGCAGGGAGCCAGCCAGGAGCATAGTCATCATCCTTTGCAAGGGTGTGAAGGTAGGAGGCAGCGTGTGCACATGGCCTGGGGGCTGGGCTGGAACCTGCCAGCCTGGCTCTCCACGAGGAGGTGAGCCGCCTCATGTGGGTGGGGGCTGATCGCAAAATCTCCTCCCAGTGGGGGCAGAGGAGCCTCCTTGGGGCTGGGGGCGGGAGAGTAAACCAGATGGAGGGACTATTTATTCCTTTCTCTGGCACCCACTCAGCGTTAGAACTCTTTCTGGACCATATTAACTTTGTCACATGTTGCTTCATAAACATATTCTTCCATTCTGTGTAATGTGTGACCTCCTTGAGCGCAGGGCATTGGTTTTAAAATTTTGTGTGTGTGTCTCACCACGTTTCCAGAACCTTGTATGCAGCCAGTGCTCAGTAAGGACTCACAGATGAAATGCCTTAGTGCGGGCTGCAAACCCATGTCCAGATATCTTGGCGGGGAATGAGAGAGTGTGCTAACCTGCTGAGAAGGGAAGATGGGAAAATTACAGAAGACAGACAGCCGGAGCCCTCCATGAATGCTGGAGTTCGTTTTTTTTGTCTTTTTTTTAATAGTTTGGGATTCATTGAGGGTACAAAGAATTAGGTTACACTGATTGCATTTGTTAGGCAAAGTCCCTCTTATAATTGTGTTCTGCCCTCAAGAGGTGTGCCATACACCATGTCTCCCTCTTTCCCCTCCTTCTTCCCCTCTCCCTGCTCCCTCATTCCCCTACCCCACCTTGTATTAGCTCATCTATGCCTTTATATTAGAATTGAATATGTTGAATTTTTACCTCTCCATTCTTGTGATGCTTTACTAAGAAGAAAGTGTTCCACCTTCATCCAGGGGAAAACTGATGTAAACTCTCCATCTTTTTAAATGGCTAAATAGTATTCCATAGTATATTCCATATATCACAGCTTGTTAATCCATTCCTGGGTTGGTGGCATTTAGGCTATTCCCACATTTTGGCAATTATAGATTGAGCTGCAATAGTCTAGTGCAAATGTCCTTATGATAAAATAATTTTTTTTCTTCTGGGTAGATGCCTAGTAATGGGATTGCAAGATCAATGGGAGGTCAATTTGAGTTCTTTGAGGATTCTCCATACTTCCTTCCCAAAAGGTTGTATTAGTTTACAGTCCCACCAGCAGTGTAAATGTGTTCCCTTCTTTCCACATCCACACCAGCACCTACAGCTTTGAGATGTGGGCCATTCTCTCTGGGGTTAGGTGATTTTTGATTTGTGTTTCTTTGATGATTAGGGACGATGAGCATTTTTTCAGATGTTTATTAGCCATTTATCTGTCTTCTTTACAGAAAGTGCTATTCATGGCAGCCCCTGTAGCTCAGTGGGTAGGGCGCCAGCCACATACACCAAGGCTGGCAGGTTTGAACCCGGCCTAGGCCATTTAAAGCAACAATGACAACTGCAATGACAACAACAAAATAGCTATGCATGGTGGTGGGCACCTGTAGTCCCAGCTATTTGGGAAGCTGAGACAAGAGAATCGCTTAAGCCCAAGAGTTTGAGGTTGCTGTGAGGTGCGATGCCATGGCACTCTACTGAGGGTGACAGCTTGAGATTCTGTCTCAAAAAAAAAAGAGGCTCGGCGCCTGTGGCTCAAGCGGCTAAGGTGCCAGCCACGTACACCTGAGCTGGCGGGTTCAAATCCAGCCTGGACCCGCCAAACACAATAAAGTCTGCAATCAAAAAAAATAGCTGGGCATTGTGGCAGGCACCTGTAGTCCTAGCTACAGGGAGGCAGAGGCAGGAGACTCACTTGAGCCCAGGAATTGGAGGTTGCTGTGAGCTGTGATGCCAGGGCACTCTACCCAGAGCGACAGCTTGAGACACTGTCTCAAAAAAAAAAAAAAAAGTGCTATTCATGTCTCTCACCCAGTGATATATGGGATTGTTGGGTTTTTTGGTTGATTAATTTGAGTTCTCTCTAGATCCTAGTTATCAAGCTTTTGTTCGAGTCATAATATGAAAATATCTTTTCCTATTCTGAAGGTTGTCTATTTGCTTTGGTTGTTATCTCCTGAGCTGTACAGAAGCTTTTCAGTTTAATTAAGTCATATTTATTCACTTTTATTGTTGTTGCAATTGCCACGGAAGTCCTCTTCTTAAAGTCTTTCCCCAGGCTGATATCTTCAAGTGTTTTTCCCCACACTTTCTTCAAGGATTTTTATTGTTTCATGCCTTAGATTTAAATATTTTATCCACTTGAATCAATTTTTGTAAGTAGAATACTGGAGTTCTTCCTCACATTTTTTAATTCCCTTTTTTTTTTTTCTTTAGAGACAGTCTCACTTTATTGCCCTTGGTAGAGTGCCGTGGTGTCACAGCAACCTCCAACTCCTGGGCTTAGGCAATTCTCTTGCCTCAGCCTCCTGAGTAGCTGGGACTATAGGTGCCTGCCACAATACCCGGCTATTTTTGTTGTTGTTGCAGTTTGGCCAGGGCCAGGTTTAAACCCACCATCCTCAGTATATGGGGCCAGCACCCTACCCACTGAGCCACAGGCACTGCCCCACGTTTTTTATTACAATCTGAGGCCAGCAGAGTTGTGTTCAACCCAACTCTTGGTCTCTTACATTCAGGCATGATCTGGGCCAGGAACTCAAACTATGCGTCAGGAGTCATTCTTCATCTGTTCTCATACCCTCCCTATGCCCCAATGTGTTGCCTGGGCTGCCACCAACAGCTCCCCACTTCATTTTGTCACCCTGTTACCATGGGAGGAAGCCGTGGCACACTTAGAGCTGAAGCCCAGGGCAGCAAGGCAGGTGGTCAGGGGAAGGACAACAGATGGGGGAATGTAGGAGGGGCTCAGACACAGCAGGGGACACTCAAGCCAGAGGGGCATCTCAGAGTAATGGACTTCCTTAAGGAGGAATATGTCCCATGGCCCCTTCCTTCTGCACCCCTCCCTCCTCCCTGCTCTCCCAGGGAGACCCCCCAGCTGCCTTTATCAGCCCCTTATGCTCTCTCTCCCAAGATCTTTTCCTTGAATGATCTGTAGTTCAGCACCTCCTCCTTTCTCTGTGTTAGATATTCAGCAATTCTCTAATCCCCCATCTACTCTCTCCAAAGGCCACTGTATTTCTTCAATGCGCCTGCTGAGGGCAGTCCAACATGGTAATTTACAGTAAGAGTTGGTCTACAAACTACAGCCCTTGGGCCAAATCCAGACTCAGCCTGTTTTTTGTCAATAAAGTGTTATTGAAGCACAGCCATGCCCATGTATTTAGGCATTGTCCAGGGCTGCTTTGAAGCTACAGTGGGACAATTGAACAACCCAGTAGAGACCAAAATATGTACCCTCTGGCCCTTTACAGTAAATGCTGGCCCATCCCTTTTTAAACTCAGGCCTCTGATTAGGCTCTGTGGTTTTCTAGCTATGTGGCCTTGGGCAAGTGGCTTGTCCCTTAGTTTTCACTGGGGCTGCTGTTTGAACTAACAGAGTGAATGTACCTAGGGCTTGGAGTGGCACTTGGTCCTCTTTAAGTGGTATAGCATCTAGCAGGAAAGCACTGATGGAGAGGGGAGGACATCATGAACTTGGATCAGACAGCAGATCTGTCCTGAGCTGCTGAGAGTCTGTAGGGCAATTAGGCTCTGACATCATTTTCTTCATCAAGATAATAGCTATGTTTATTTACTAAGCATGTGAGAAGCTGACTCTGATGGGGTGAAAGGTGCTAACTATAGGGCATCAGGGGAAATGCATGACCTGTATTACCCTTGAATGTCCCTTAGACAGGTCACGAAGTCCATGCACATGACTTTGTGTCTTCTTCCATCCTCAAGCACAAGGCCAGGACTAGGATGAGGTAAGCAGTATACCTAGAGCAGATGTGTACATCACGCCCTGGGTCCTTGGTCACCTCCACCCATCCCTGGCCCCGCTTCCTGAGTCCAGCACAGCCAGCTTTGCCTCCAGGCTCAGAGTGGGTGGCAGCCTTTCTAGTTCACTACCAGATAACATAGTTGGCTTGCTTTTAGGGGCCACATTGAATAAAACAAACACCCGAGAGGAGGTCTGGCCACCTGTGTAGAGTGGAAGCCATCTGAGTAGGTGCTGTATGCCAGAGCCCCATGCTGAGAGCTCAGCCTGCATCACTTTGTGCTGTTCTTGTGACACCTCTGTGAGGAAGGTCTCATGAGTGCCGTCTTAACAGACATGGAAGCTGGTACTCAGGGAGATTAGGTGACTTGTTCAAGGTCACCCAGGGAATAAGTGTCAGAGTTCCAGGAATTGAACCAATCTGCTACTCAGGCTCTTCACCAGGCATGAGCAACTGCAAAATGGTGAGCACCCACAGGGTAGTACCAGCTGGGGTGAAAGGGAGCTGTATGCCCCAGACACTGGACCATGTGACCTATAGACTGCTGCTGTTGTGCCCTCTCTAAACCAGGCATTTAGAGGTGGCTGCTGAGACGAGTGGATGATACCACTAGGAACCCTGGTTCCTCTCTGTTTCCACCAGGCTGTGTTTGGTGTTGGCTTTCTTCCTATTCTCCTAAGATAGCTGCTCTACTCTAAAACACCCATCTCCATTCCAGTCAGGAGGAAGGATGGAAGGATAAATCACAAATGACCTGTATCACCGAGTTGATCCCGATTACCAGGACACTAGCATTATCACACCTGATCACTTGGCCTTTCCTAGCTGCAAGCCCCAGCAATGTCACCATCCCAACAGGGCACATTGCCACCTCAACAGAAGCAGGTAGTGGGCAGAATCTGGGTGGGCTGTACTCTAGCAGTATCACCATAGCTGGGCAGGGAAGAAGTGGGAGAATGGCATTAAGACTGGGAGAACAACTTGAAGAAAGGTACAGAAGCAGAAGAGTTTAGAGTGCAAGGGAGGGTCAAGACTCTATCACAAATAACATAATTTATATTGACTTGTGTGAAAAATGAAAAAGTTTCTGGGAGGTTTGCTTCAGATGCAGCAGGATCCAGGGAACGTAAACAAACCTAGCTCCACCTCAGATCATCAGGCATTAAATTAACCTAGATCCCTCACATGTGCAGTTTACAGTAGGGTTCGCAGTTCTATGAGAATCTAATGCCACAGGCAGTGATGCAGATGATGAGGAGTGGTTGTAGATACAGATGAAGTTTCTCTTACTTGCCTACTGCTCACCTCCTTCTCTGTGGCCCAGTCTGGTTCCTAAAGGCCACAGACCTGGTCTGCAGCCTGGGGTGTTGGAGACCACAGAGTTTAAGGCACAGGTTTGGCCGCCCAAGTCATAGTGGCTTACGCAGCATGAAAGCTGATGTTTCTGACATGATGCTGCTTAGGTGAGGGCAGTCACCCCTGCCCCGAGAAGTCATCAAGAGCTCAGGCACTCATGGTCTTGTTACCCTGCCATCCTCCAGCTGTGGCTTTCCTCTCATGGTGCCAGGCAGCTCATCCCCATCTCCATGTTCCAGCTGGCAGGAAGGGGAGCAGATTATGGGGAGGCTGGCCCCTTCCCTGTAAAGGCACAACTGGAGGATGCAGTGCACATCTCTGCCTCCCGCCCCACCTCATTTGCCAGACATGGCCACATGGTCCCTTCCAGCTACAGGGGAGGTTGGGAATGGCCACGTTGCCATCTGGAAACTTGATACAAGAGAAAGGGAAAATGGACACTGGGAGGTAGCCTGCCATCTGCCAGGCCAGACCCTAAGTTTATTTCCCAAGGAATGATCCCAGAAATGCCAGAAGAAAGAGAGGCCCCACCATGCTATTTCCATAGTTCCAAGTTCTGTGCTGTGTTCCATTTTAGGATATCCATAGTGTGTGTAATGTGTGGGCCAGGGTTTCCCAAAGGAATGTGATCACAAAGCCCTTTTTGAGAAATTTACCATTTACTAAAAGTCTACTGATAAATAATTTCAAACCAAGAAGTTATTTTTTAAAATTCTACTAAGCACACTTTGGACATAAGAAGGAGTCAAGCCTGGTGCTGGCCAGCAGATGGGTGCTGCCGGGCCGGTGTTCACCGTGACACAACTGCCATTCCGTGTAGGCACATGGCCAGTGGAATCTATGTCCTGGATCCTGGGCTTCACCTCTCAAGTGCTGGTCCTTGCCCTTCAGAGGAATAAAGATGTTCAAGCCACTATATCTGAAATGGTCTGAATTTTTGTATCTAGAAATCTGTGCAGATCAGAACAGAAGGTGGCTCGCGGCTCCATATTGAACCTCCTTTGGACTATTCTGAAGATTTTGAGCCATGTGGGGATGTGATGATCAAGGCAAAAGATGCTTCTGAGGATGATCCACAGGTAGGGACTGGCCTCAGTCTTGTGCTGCAGGGGCCCTTGGGGGAACTGTTTAATAGTTATTTTCCTGTCCCTTACTGCCCCTGCATTTCTTCACTTTTGCATTTATTTCACACACTTTGATGGGCACACAAATCCTGGGCTAGGAGGTCAGTGTCCAGAGGTAAGTCTGGTATCTGACCTGAAAGTGCCAAAACATACAATCCCTGTACAGCGAGAGAGTGCAGAGTGGTAGGGCAAAGCATCTGGAAGAGTGCCTAGTGGGATGACATTCGCCCTGGGCCCTAGAAGCTGGGTATAAGTTTGAGGAACAAGGAGGTGAGGGCGGGAAGGCAGAGTGGACATTAGCCTGTCCACATGTGTCTACGTGCACCTGTTAAGTATTTTGAGCATCATCTCCCGGGGCAGCAAAAGCCACACATGTAGAAACCTAGAAGCTCATGCAGTTATAGCTCAGAGTCTAGGTCAGTTCAGCAGCTGACAAGATTGACAATGTGGCATCTTACTCCCCTTCCTCAAATTGCCTTTTCATTTCTTTTAATTTTTTTTTATTGTTCCAAGTATTTTATTTATTTTTTTTAGTTGTTCCATTTTTTTTTAATTGTTAGGGATTCATTGAGGGTACAAAGAACCAAGTTATATTGATTGCATTTATTAGTCCTTTTTTTTTTTTGAGACAAAGTTTCACTGTTGCCTGGTAGAGTGCCATGGCGTCACAGTTCACCTACAGGCACTGAGCCAAGTCCCTCTTATAACTGTGTCCCACCCCCAAAAGAAGTGTCACACACCTTCATTCACCATCCCACCTCCCTCCTACCCACCCCCCGCCATTTCATTTCTGAAATCCTTTGAGCTGCAAAAGTGTATCCTCCTTTTTCCTCCAATAAGCCTTTGTTAAGGACCTATTTTTGAGCATCAGGCTCTGTTCCAGGCACCCCAGATTTAGAAATAAGTAAAACTGACTAGATGACTATAGGCAGTCCCTGAGTTACAAATATCTGACTTACATACCACTCACACTTATGAACAGAGGCTATTACAGTGAATCCCAAGTCACAAACAACCAACTACTGAACAACTTACAAGTGGAGGCTATTATAGGTAGTAGGCAAATGTACCTGTTCTAACTTACATACAAATTCAACTTAAGAACAAACCTATAGACTTGGTGCCTGTAGCTCAAGTGGCTAAGGTGCCAGCCACATACATTATAGAGTTGGCGGGTTCAAATCCAGCCCAGGCCTGCCAAACAACAATGACAACTACAACCAAAAAGTAGCCAGGCATTTTGGCTAGCGGCTGTAGTCCCAGCTGCTTGGGAGGCTGAGGGAAGAGAATCGCTTAAGTGGGAAGTAAGCAATGAGATAATTTTAGATAGCCATAAGTTCTCTAAAGAAAACAGCTAAAGAGACGGTCGGGCATGGTGGGTCATGCCTGTAATCTCAGCACTCTAGGAAGTCAAAGTGGGTGGATTGGCTGAGCGCCTGGGTTTAAGACCAGCTTGAGCAAGAGCGAGTCCCTGTCTCTAAAAATAGCCAGGAGTTGTGGCAGACACCTATAGTCCTAACTACTGGGAGGCTGAGGCAAGAGAATCGCTTGAGCACAAGAGTTTGAGGTTGCTATGAGCTGTGGCTCAGTGGGTACAGTGCTAGCCCCATAAACCAAGGGTGGCGGGTTTGAACCCAGCCCTGGCCAAACTGCAACAAAAAGTAGCCGGGCACTGTGGCAGGCACCTGTAGTCCCAGCTATTCAGGGACTGAGGCAAGAAAATCACCTAAGCCCAGGAATTGGAGGTTGCTATGAGCTGTGATGCCATAATACTCTACCAAGGGTGATAAAGTGAGACCCTGTCTCTAAAAAAAAAAGAAAAGAAAAGAAAACAGAAGTGAGACTAGTCTAAGCAAGAGTAAGACCGCATCTCTAAAAAGAAAAAAAACAGCGAGGTATTGTGGTGGGCACCTGTGGCCCAGCTACTTGGAAGGCTGAGGCAAGAGGATCCATTAAGCTTAAGAGTTTGAGGTTGCTTTGAGCTAACACACTCTACCGAGGGTGACCAAGTGAGACTCTGTCTCTAAACAAAAAAGAAAACAGAAGAGGGGGAATGGGACAAGATGGTGTGGGAGAGAGTGCAGCATTAGAGTAGCCAGGGGAGGAAGGCCTCTTTCAACCTGACATTTCAGTGGACACCTGCTGGGTAAGAAGTGCCTTGGCAAGCAGCCATGGGAAAGGCATTCCAGGCAGAGGAAGCAGCAGATACAGATGACAGTGAGGCTGGGCCTTAAGGAGCAGGGTGTGGGCACATTGTGAGCAAGGGAGAGCAGAATGAAGTGAGGCTGGAGGGGCAGGGTATGGAACGGGCCTGGCGTGGGGAGACAGAGTTTATTCCAAGAGCATTTGTTTTTGTTTTGTTTTGTTTTGTTTTTGGTAGAGACAGGGTCTCACTTTATTGCCCACAGTAGAGTGCTGTGTGTCACAGCAACCTCCAACTCCTGGGCTTAGGCAGTTCTCTTACCTTAGCCCCTGAGTAGCTGGGACTACAGGTGCCTGCCACAATACCCGGCTATTTTTTTGTTGCGGTTTAGCCGGGGCTGGGTTTGAACCCGCCACCCTCAGTATATGGGGCCGGCACCCTACCCACTGAGCCACAGGCACCGCATTGTTTTTATAATTAGAATGAGTGTCACCTCCATGTTTATGTATAAGGAAAATTATCAAGAAGTGCAGGTTAAAGTCAAGTTGCTAAGCCACACCCTGTGCCATTTGCCAGAGCAGCATTGGTTCATCTGGGCCCTGGCTGCGGGTTCAGTAGCCTTACCACAAGGGCAAAATCTTCCCTCCATGTGTTGCTTTTATGAAGAAAATGACTCATAAAGACAAGGACATGGGAATGCTATCCAGGAAACATTGCTCTAATTTTTGTCTCACGTAAGTAAGAAACAAGGATCACTTTGCTTCTCATCCCAGTTGCAAAAAGCCTGAGATTTAATTGGAAAAAATAGAATAAAAGGCTTTTCTTTCTTTCTCTTTCTCTCTCTCTCAACAAGTCCTTATTCTGTCACTTGGGCTAGATTGCCGTGGCACCATCACAGCTCACAGCAACCCCAAACTCCTGAGTTCAAGGAATCCTCCTGCCTCAGCCTCCAAAGTAGCTGAACTACAGGCGCCCTCCACAATGCCTGGCTAAATTTTCTATTTTTAGGAGAAACAGGGTCTGGCTCTTGTTCAGTCTAGATAAAGTCTTTTTCTATGAAATGACCCAGTGACCTTGTTTTCCTACCCAGCCCATAAAAGTGAGATTAAACAGTAGGCAAAATTGTGTTTTTTATTACTTTTAAAGCCCACCTCCCATACAACACACACTTTGCTTTTAAATTAACCAAACAGCATCCTGCTCAGGATCCGTCTGTAGCAAATGAGTTTCTCTTCAATTGCAGAGCTGGGTTTTAGCCACGTGCCCACCTCACCCCATGTCAAAGAATGTGTGTGTGCCCTTCAAGCAGGAGGCCATGGTAGTTTGCCTTTGGTCGAGCATTGGTCACCTCTTGTTAAATTAACATGCAGTCCTTCCTCTGCAGGCTCCCGAACTCCCTGTAACACAAGGCAGCTACGGCGTCCCTCATAAGCTATTAAGTGCATTAGTATTCCTTTGTGCACGTGCTCTGAATTGACATGGCTACTGCTCCTCGGCACTTAATTTTCTCAACTCTGGGTGCTTGGTTATATTTCTTTCTTTCCTCTCCTCTCTTCTAGAGGGGCCACTCCATAAGGCTTCATAGTCAATTTCCCCTTGGAGTTATTTTCCTGCAAATTGAAGGAGTAAAATGGCAGTGCCAGTTTTCAGTAAAGGCAGAAGCCTTAGAGATCCAATCTGAACAGGAAAAGAAAAAAAAAGCACGTGGCCAAATACACTCAGCCACTTCACATAGTTTGCAAGTGCAGCCTGAAATGGAGCAAAGGAAATGCGAGTCTGCATATGTACTTTTCATCTGACCTTCACTGTTAAAGCACACCAGCCTCTCGACATCCTCAGTGAACTTCAATTTTTTGGCAGCTCAGAGTTCACAGACCAGCATGCTGCAGATACATTCTGTTGGCCTACACCCCATTGACTTGCACAGTGCTTTTAAAAGATGTGAATGACTAGCTGACATTTAAGAATCAGAAGATGCCATGTGAACATCTGAATTGGGGGCTTTGATTGAAAAATTGGGAGATTTGGGGGTCCACATTCTAATGACTGGAGCTGAGGAGAAAAATAAAGCAGAGAAAAAGGATGGAGATGGATGGGAGGGTCCTCCTCTTAGTGGAGTGATATTTCAGTAGAGATCACAAGTGAGGAAGGGCCTTCTAGGCACAGGGAGCTAGCGAGGAGTCCAGTGTGGCCAGTGAGGGGCAAGGAAGAGGAGGGAGGAGGTGAGGTCAGGGAAGCACTCACAGGTCGGACTGCACTGGGCTTAGGAGCTGTGGTACAAGATGCAGGATCACCTGTAAATCAGAGAGGAAGCTGTCACAGGGTTGTGAACAATTTCACAACTCCAGTGAAAGGAAGGCGCCTCTTTCCAGAGATTTCTGCCAAAGGGCCAGGCCGTAGTCCTATGGGCTTTCCCTGGGACATGGCTGGGTGCTGCAGTGGACAATACCTTCTCCATTTAAATGATATTGGCTGCATTGAAGAAGTAGCAGGAATAAAATACAGTGTATATTCTTAGGAATCAAAATATTGCTCGGTGCCTGTAGCACAATGGTTACAGCACCAGCCATATGCACCAAGGATGGCAAGTTCAAACCTGGCCTTGGCCAGCTAAATAACAATGACCACTGCAACAAAAATAGCCAGGCATTGTGGCGGGCACCTGTAGTCCCAGCTACTCGGGAGGCTGAGGCAAGAGAATTGCTTAAGCCCAAGAGTTGGAGTTTGCTGTGAGCTGTGATGCCACGGTACTCTACTGAGGGTGACATAGTGGACTTTTTCTCCAAAATAATGAAAAGATATCTTATTTTCCTGGCTCGGCACCTGTATCATAGTGGTTATGGCACCAGCCACATACACCAAAGGTGGCAGGTTCGAACCCGGCTGGGGCCACCTAACCAACAATGACAACTGCAACAAAAAATAGCTGGGTGGGGTGGCGCCTGTGGCTCAAAGGAGTAGGGCACCAGCCCCATATACCAGAGGCGGCAGGTTCAAACTCAGCCCCAGAAAAAAAAAAAAGCTGGGTGTTATGGTAGGCACCTGTAGTCCCAGCTACTTGGGAGGCTGAGGCAAGAGAATTGCTTGAGCCCAAGAGTTTGAGGTTGCTGTGAGCTATGATGCCACAGCACTCTACCGAGGGTAACATAGTGAAACTGTCTCAAAAAAAAAAAGAAAAAAGATATCTTATTTTCCTAATAATGCATGGTCAATATAAAAAATTCAAATTTTTAATAATTTTTTTCTTTTATAAAGACAAGTCCTCTCATAAACCCCTGCCCCAGAGATAATTCTGTGAGTAGGTAGGTACATCACTATCTAGACTAAAAATGGCATATCTCATTATACCCAAGAGGTGATAGTCAATCTGGAATGTCTCAGTCCTGTCCCATTCCCAATGACTGATGATTCCCAAATTTAGTTATTTGATTTGTCCCTGACAACATGACTGATAGATGGCAGGAAGACCTGACCACCCTGACTTCTTCAGAAATGCCATCTGGATTTCTTTTCCCAATGGGTGGATCCTGGAGTGGGGTAAATTGGTTATTTTCCCTCAATTACAATTCAGTGTCTTAAAGTCATTATTACTGACACGTATAAACAACTAAAGGCCCTCATCCTTGGCCCAGCACCTCAGTGAAACAGCCTGCCCCCACTCGGCCCCCAGCAGGGCTCGGCAGCAAATCCCTGCTGTCTTCTGTCATTAATTTCAATGGTTAGACTTAAAAAATGAGGAATCACTTTTAAGACAATTTCATTGCTTGGATATTTCTGCTGTTTGGGACTACCATTTAAATAATCTCTGAGTGAGTACCTTTTAAAAAATGTTTTGTTATATTAACGTAAATGAGATTATCCCACTTTTTTTATTCAACAACACACTATAGCCATCTTTCCACACTGACTCTCAACTGCTGCAGAGCTCAGAGGTTCAGAGCACTGTACTGGGAGTCAGCAGCCTGAGTTTTAGTCCTGACCTGCCACGTGTCTGCAGCGGTGTTGATGCAGCAGGGATAAGAGCAATTGGATCATCAGGAGCTAAAGCATGAGGGTGATTTAGTGAGGAGAGGCAGGAAGAGGGGATACAAACAGAAGAATGAGGCCTCAGCCTGTCTCGGGGACATTGAGTTGCTTTTACCATGCCGCATTCTCTGTGCTTGTTTCTAGGATACCGAGTCTCCCCCCAGCACCACGCCCTGTGATTTTAATTTCTCCCTCCTAAACGCAGATGGACATTCTGACCCTCCAAGCAATACAGACAAAGAAAGGATCCTCTTAACTATTCAGGATGTCATGGTAAGATCATTTTTCAGCATCCTAACCTTGAAGGAGTGGGGTCTTTTCCATAGCCAGGCAGGTTGGCCATAAAATGGGCCCTATGAAAACAACACAGATTAACAACAGAATTTAGCTTGAACAAAAAAACCTCTGGACCACCCACCAGAAGATTTAAAGTAACATATGAGAAATGTGACTTAATGACAGTATTTTTAAAAAAATAAGCATAAGAGCTCACATTAAATGAGCACTTACTAAGTGCAGAGCACCATGTTGAATATGTAACATGCATCACCACGTTAACCCTGTGAGTTTGGTGGGAGGCATTTTCATTCCCATGTTGTAGTTTGGAGAAACTGAGGAACAGGGAAATGATATTGCTCACTCCGGCCTCAAGAGTAACCCACAGTGAAGGCCCAGGCTTCATGACTCCTTATTCTCTGGTATTAACAGTCACAGCCTGGAAATTGCACTGACCTATTTTTGCTTCAAAATGTACCACAGTCTGTTGTGAATATTATTGATGTTATGCCTGGGAGCAAGGTGTTCAGAGGTGACCATCCATCAGTTATGCTTTATAGTGTTTTAAACAATGATAGAGAGAAGCTCTCCTTAGCCAAATATCTCCCCAGTGAACCCATAGCTGAGAACATGGGTGAAAAATGTTTTTCAAAAACAAAATCCAATGAGGAAATAACCAAACAAACCCAAATTGAGGGATAATCTATAAAACAACTGGCCTGGAGTCTTCAAAAATGTCAATGGCATGAGAGACAAAGAAAGGAGACGGTTCTAGATTAAAGGAGGGAAAAGAAACATCACAGTAATGATGTGTGAGATCCAGGGAAGGGAGGAATTGCTAAATTTAAGAATAGTTTTAGGAAATTAATGAAAATTGAAAATGGACTATATTGTATTAAACAACATTGTATAGATATTAAATTTTCTGAGAAAAATAGTTATGTTGTGGCCAGGTTAGAGAATGTCGTTGCCCTCAGGGGACACCCAGCGAGGTGTGCAGGGTTGAGATGACAACAACTAGAAAATAAATGGGTCAGAATAAAGAATATGTGTATACACATTGAGAAGGAGAAGGTAGGAGAGAGAAATGTGGCAAAATATTAACAAATGTGAATGCAGGGAAAAGATATTTGAGTGTTCATTATGCTAACATAAATTTTCTATATGTTTTACATTTCTTCAAAATAAAAAAAGCACATTAAAGAGATGACCTTCTTCAGTAGAATTAAGCAACAGCAAAAGAAGAAACAGAGAAACATAAAAAAGGAGACCTCCTTATCCCATACTAGGGTTGTATCAGTGTCAGATTCCCAATTCTGATGTTGCACTATAGTTATGCAAGATGTTACCATTAGGGGAAGCAAATGACATGGGTAATCTACAATTATCCCAAAATAAAGGGTAACAAATAAATAAGGAAAAGCACAAATGCCCCAGTTCTGCTGCTCAGGGGTTTTGATTCAGATTCAGATTCTGACTCTCGGTTTGGGCGGTTTGGGCACAGCCATTATTGCTTTTTTAAAACTCCTCACCTGACTGTAATTTGCAACTATGTTTGCAAACCACTGTTAAGGGAGAAGGTAGAACTGTGGTTCTCAAAGTTTTGATATGCACAAGAATCACTTAGGACTTTTTTTTTTTTTTTTTTTTTTTGAGCCAGAGTCCCACTATGTCACCCTGGGTAAAGTACTGTGGTGTCACAGCTCACAGCAACCTCAAAGTCCTGGGCCCAAGAGACTCTACTGCCTCAGCCTCCCAAGTAACTGGGACTACAGGCACCCGCAACATCCGGCTATTTTTTGTTGCAGTTGCCATTGTTGTTTTAGCTGGCCCCGGCTGGGCTCGAACCTGCCAAGTTCAGTATATGTGGCTGGCACTGTAACCACTGTGCTATGGGCACTGAGCCCAATCACTTAGGATATTTGTTTAAAATGCATATTTTAGCCAGGCATGGTGGCTTACGCTTGTAATCCTAGTGCTCTAGGAGGCCAAGGCAGGTGGATTGCCTGAGCTCAAGAGTTGGGAGACCAGCCTGAACAAGAGCGAGACCTTGCTCTACTAAAAAGAGAAAAACTAGCCAGGTGGAGGATTGCTTGAGCCCAGGAGTTTGAGGTTGCTGTGAGCTATGGCACCCTTGCACTCTACCCAGGGCAACAGAATGAGACTCTCTCTAAAAAAAAAAAGAAAGAAAGAAAGAAAGAAAAGAAATGCATATTTTATGCCTAATTTTTAAGTTAATGGAATTTGTATATAAAAGATAGCACATTTTCTTTTTTAGCATAAGAACTCTCAGTTGATTATGAACCATAGGCCTGAAGATTAGAGAATACCTCAAATGGAAGGAATGATTTTTGAGATACTTTGGACTTTGTGGCTTGGATTTGGGGACTATCAAAGAAAGAAGTTCAAAAAATCAAAGTTAAAAGCTCTTCTGGGCCAAGTACAGTAGCTCACGCCTGTAATCCCTATACTTAGAAAGGCCAAAGCAGAGAGGTTGCTTGAAACGCAAAAGTTCGAGACTCCAGTGAGCTGTGATCATACCACTGCACTACTCCAGCCTGGGTGGCAGAGCAAGACCTTGCCTCTGAAAAAAAAACCCAAAAAACAAAAAAACAAAAAACTTGGCCAGGCGAGGTGGCTCATGCCTGTAATCCTAGCACTCTGGGAGGTCAAAGCCAGTGGATTGCTTGATCTCACGAGTTTGAGAACAGCCTGAGTAGAAGCAAGACCCTATCTCTACTAAAAATAGAAAAACAGAAGCGAGAGGATCGCTTGAACCTGAGGTTGCTGTGAACTATGATTCCATGGCACCCTACCCAGGGCGACAGCTTGAGACTGTCTCAAAAAAAACCAAAAACAACAACAAAAAACTCTGCAAGGCCAGGAAGATACACAATGCGGGGTGGGGGTAGGGGTGTCCACTACTCTCTGTGAAACCATACCCTATACTTCTAGAAACCTGGATGGGAGATAGTGGCACTTTAAAATATGATATATAATATCCTAATGCCCTATAAACATGTACAACTATTATATATCCATAATAATTAAAATTTAAAAAAATATATGAAATACACAAAAGATTAAAAAAACCTAGTAGCTCCTGACACTATCTCCTGTGTCATAGGTCAATTTCTATCCAAATATTAACCATTGATATCAGGAAAAGACTAAATTGTGCTCAACATACTCTTCTAAGAAGACAAGTGTTTTTGTTTTTGTTTTTTTTGGAGACAAGAGTCTCACTCTGTCACCGGGGCTAGAGTACCATGGCCTCAGCTTAGTTCACAGCAACCTCAGATTCCTCAAGTAATCCTCTTGGCTCAGCCCCACAAGTAGCTGGGCTTATAGGTGTGCATGACCAAATCTGACTAATTTTTCTATTTTTAGTAGAGATGGGGTCTCACTTTGCTCAGACTGGTCTTGAACTCCTGAGCTCGAGGGATCCTCCTACCTTGGCCTTCCAGAGTGCTAGGATTACAGCTGTGAGCCACCTCATCCAGCTAGACAATGAAGTATTAATATATTAATATATTTAGAAATATTTTCATGTATAACTACTTAGGTGGCTGGGTGCCTGTAGCTAAGTGGTGAGAGTGCTAGCCTTGTGCACCAGGGGTGGTGGGTTTGAACCTGACCCAGGCCTGCTTAACAAAAAAAACAAAAACAAAAAAACCCAACTAACTACTTAGGTTTTTGACTATTTAAAGAGGTGATTTTTAGGTAAATAGAAAATTAATTTTGTCTTGTTATATTAAGACAGCATTATATCATGAAAGTAAATATGCCTTCATCCTATTTAGTTGTCTTCTCTTTGGTCACATTTCAAAATGTGGCTCAAACCTGAGAAAAAACAACGCAGAGAAAATAGAGGCATGTAGGAGTGGCATTCTAACCAGGGATGACTTCAGAAATATGCTAAAATCCAGGATAAAGGATAGAAATATAGTAATGAATGGGAGGGGATTTAGCCAAAGGAGAGAGCCTGGACTTGTGACTAGAAGGCCCAGCTCCAGCTCACATACATGTTCTGTTGGCTGGCCTGCTGGTATGCTGTGCTCATCACTGTTGTTTTATTTTGAATTAGAAAACTTTTCTTCTAAGCAGGCCAGTTTGCCCTGGCCCCATTCCCTGCTGTGTGGCCCTGTGACTCATCTTGATGTTTTCTAGTACATCTAAAGATGGTTCGCCTTTGTAAGCCCTGTTTTAGGGAGTAGAAAGAGCAAGAAACTGAGATGCAATAAGCCTGGAAAAGGTAGTTGGGGCTTTTCTATAAACTCTCTGTAGGGCCTTGGCTAAGTCACACTGTTTTGGAGCCCCCAATCCCTGTGACAAGAAGGGGTAAATTAGATATTTTCTATACCTGCCAGCTTTGAAATTATAAATCCTAGGTGAAGTTTATAGGAAAACTGTTCCTATATTCCAAAATCTAATGGAGTAGAGCAGTGGTTCTCAACCTGTGGGTCGTGACCCACAGGAACTGTATTAAAGGGTCGGGGCATTAGGAAGGTTGAGAACCACTGGAGTAGAGGATGGATGCATAATAGTTTTTGGTTTCCTCACTCATCTAAGGATCTTCCTTTCTTTCTTTCTTCCTTTCTTTCCTTTCTTTCTTTTCTTATTTGGGGATAGACAGAGTCTCACTCTGTTGCCCAGGCTACAGTGCTGTGGTGTCAGCCTATCTCACAGCAACCTCAAACTCCTGGGCTCAACGATCTTCCTGCTTCAGCCTCTGGAGTAGCTGGGACTACAGACACCCACAACAATGCCCAGTTAATTTTTCTGTTTTTATTAGATTACTCTTCTAATAAAGAAGGGTAATTAAAGAAGTAATAAGGGTATTACTCTTCCTTGGCTTGGTATCAAACTCCTGAGCTCAAGAGATGCTCTCGCCTTGGCCTCTCAGAGTGTTAGGATTACAGATGTGAGGGTCTTGCTTTACTGCCCAGGCTGGTGTACGGTGGCTATTCACAGGCATGTTCAAAGTGCCCTACAGTTCCAACCTCTGGGCTTGCTCTTGCCTTGACCTTTTCAATAGCTGGGACTACAGGCCTCCTCTACTCCCAAGTCTCCCTGCCCCTCAACCTGGCACCCAGCCTATAAAAATAGGTCTTAATATTTATAGCTTCAAGTGCCCTTCTTCCATCTCAGATCTAAGCTTTATGGTAACAGACGCATGGTCTGTCTCATGGCCCACTGTGTCTCTGGTCCCTGTATGTGCCTGCCATAAGGTTAGTTTGCAAATAAATCTTTGTTAAGCACATGAGTCAATGAGTGAGTGGTACAGATGTTGATTAGGCACCCTGGCCAGCCCACACAGACTGAGTCAAGTCAGCACATTCACTAACTTACAATTACAATGACAGTATTTCCCAAACTGAGTTAGGACACATAATCTAACAGGATTTTTATGCTGCCTGGGGTAAAAGAGTCACTTTGGGAGATATAGTTTGGATCCTGAAATATTGGGAATTCTGGCACATGGTATTAGTGTAAAAGAAGGTTTTAAGTCCTACATGAGTGAGGCAGGTGTCAGGGAACCATGAGGACTATAGTAGATAATCATAGTAGCTTGTCATCATGTAGCAATCTGCGCCCAGAGTTGCCAGGCTTTCTAGGTTTAAGAAAAACCAGACATCCGAGTTTCTTTTTTTTTTCTTTTGTTTTTTCTTTTTCTTTTTCTTTTTTTTTTGGGGGGGTGGGGGTGGACAGAGTCTCATTATGTCACCCTAGGTAGAGTGCTGTGGAGTCACAGCTCACAGCAACCTCTAACTCTTGGGCTTAAGTGATTCTCTTGCCTCAGGCTCCCAAGCATCTGGGACTACAGCTCACCACAATGTCCAGCTATTTTTTTTTGTTGCAGTTGTCATTGTTGTTTAGCTGGCCCGGGCTGGGTTCGAACCCACCAGCCTTGGTGTATGTGACTAGTGCTGTAATCACTGTGCTATGGGCGCGGGGCCCTGAGTTTCTTAATATTTGATTTCTCCCATTTTTTTTTTTTTATATTGGCAAGTAAGTCACAATTTTCTGTGTGCCAAACAAAATATACCTACTGACCCAATTTGGCCTTTATGCGTTTTTTTGTTTTTGTTTTACTTATTTTTTTCTTTCTAGAGACAAGGTCTCATTCTGTTGCCCAGGTTGGTCTCAAACTCTTGCCTTTAAGAGATCCTCTCACCAGGCAGCACCTGTGGCTCAGTGGGTAGGACGCCAGCCCCATATACTGAGGGTGGTAGGTTCAAACCCTGCCTCTGCCAAACTGCAACAAAAAAAATGGCTGGGCGTTGTGGCGGGTGCCTGTGTGTCCCAGCTACTCTCAGGCCCAGGCGATTCTCCTGGGCCTGGGAGTAGGAGAATCTTCATTTTATATAACACATAATGATGAGAATCGCCTGGGTCTGGGAGTTGGAGGTTGCTGTGATCTGTGTGACACCAAGGCACTCTACTGAGAGTGATAGAGTAAGACTCTGTCTCTACAAAAAAAAAAAAAGAGAGAGAGAGAGAGATCCTCTCACTTTAGCCTCCCAAAGTGGGATTCCACTTACAACTTCTAGTTTACACAAAGAAAATTTGTCAGTTCCTGACAAGAGTGGAGGAAGAGGGCTGGACACAGTGGCTCATTCCTATAATCCTAGCACTCTGGGAGGCTGAGGTGGGTGGATTGCTTGAGCTCAGGAGTTTGACAGCAGCCTGAGCAAAAGCGAGACCCCATCTCTACTAAAAATAGAAAATTAGCTGGCTGTCATGGTGGGGGCCTGTAGTCCCAGCTACTTTAGATGCTGAGGCAAGAAGATCTCTTGAGCCCAAGAAATTGAAGTTGCTGTGAGCTACAATGATAGTGCAGCACTCTACCTAGGGCATAGAGTGAGACTCTGTCTCAAAAAAAAAAAAGAAAGAAAAGAAAAAGAGAGTAGAGGAAGTGAAAGTGGTTCTGGAGTTGCCCCTCTGCCACCCAGGACTATAAGAGGCACTCAGAGATACTCAGCTGGACAGCTCAGACCAAGGGGCAGTCTGACTGATGGTATTAGGCAGGGCCCTGGGCAAGTGGGTCAAACAGCACAGGTCCTGCTGAGCAGGGGTAATTTGGTGATGAGCATGAATGATGTGGAATGCAGTCAAACAGCACTAAATGCCCATGACATTCAGGTCCGGAAGAGAGAAATGCACTGGCTCCTTCCCCCTCAGAGTGTTTTGTAAGTAAAGATACAGGATGGACTCTAACTTACCAAAGCATCTTTTTTCCATCTTCATGTAAATAAAGAATAACTTCTGAATCAATATTAGAATAAATAATCTTTTTTATGTTTTACATTTATAGCCTTAGGTATTTTCACATTATTTTGTGTCATTTTATATAACACATAATGTATGAGTGCTTTCTTGTTAAAAAAGATTCAAACAGGCTTGGCACCTGTAGCTCAATGGTTAGGGCACCAGCCACATACAGGGGGCTGGTGGGTTTGAACCCGGCCCGGGCCTGCTGAACAACGATGACGATGACGACAACGACGACGACAACAACAACAACAACAACAGCCAGGCATTGTGGCTTGCGCCTATAGTCCCAGCTACTTTACTCGGGAAGCTGAGGCAAGAGAATCGCTTAAGCCTAAGAGTTTGAGGTTGCTGTGACGCCATAGCACGCTACCAAAGACAACTTAGTGAGACTGTGTCTCGGTGGGGGGTGGAGGGATTCAAACAGTTCAGAGGTAAACTGAATAAATGCTCTTTCTACCTACCTTGCCAAACCATCCTTATCATTTGGGCTTAATGAGAATGTATACTTTATCTATTTAGTTACCTATTCATTCAGTGACTCATTTATGGATTACTTTCTATTTCAGTTCTTCTCTGCTTTTATCTTGTTAATTCCTCCCCTAAACTTTTTTGTTTAATTTATTATTTTGGTTCTCTCCCATCTCTACCCCTGTAACTTGACTTAAGTTGAATGTTTAATTCATTTATTTTCAGTCTTTTTTTCTCAAATAGCAGTTTTAAGGCTATGATTTTTCCTCTGATTATTGTTTTGTACTCACTCCACAAATTTTACTGTGTAGTGCTTTCATTATCAGTTATTTCTTTTTGAGACAGAGCCTCAAGCTGTTACCCTCGATAGAGTGCTGTGGCATCACAGCTCACAGCAACCTCCAACTCTTGGGCTCAAGCGAGTCTCCTGCCTCTGCCTCTCAAGTAGCTGGGACTACAGGTGCCCACCACAACACCCAGCCATTTTTTGGTTGTAGCCATCATTGTTGTTTGGCGGGCCCGGGCTGGATTCGAACCCGCCAGCTCAGGTGTACGTGGCTGGCACCTTAGCCTGTTGAGCCACAGGCGCCGAGCCTTTATCATTTATTTTTTATTTGTTTGTGATTTCAGTTGTTTTTTCTTAATTTTTTTTTTTTTGAGACAGAGCCTCAAGCTGTCACCCTAGATAGAGTGCTGTAGCATCACAACTCACAGCAACCTCCAATTCCTCGGTTCAAGCGAGTCTCTTGCCTCTGCCTCCCAAGTAGCTGGGACTATAGACGCCCGCCACAACGCCCAGCCATTTTTTTTTTTTCCTCAATCTTTGTCCTTTTTTTTTTTTTTTTGTAAGACAGAATTTATTCACAGAAAAGAATACAGAAAAACATTAAGGCACCTGTTAGAGGGAGAAAATTCTAGTGGGGAGAGGGAAGCTCTCTCCGTTTCTCTCCCAATCTTTCCCCATCTCCTCCTTTAGGCCTTTAGTCTCAGGGTATATATAGGTGTATGGGTTCCTTGGCCAGGAAACGAATACAGTCCCTTCCACCAGGGGCAAGGTG
The DNA here is from genome assembly GCA_963573935.1 of Arctocebus calabarensis. NCBI lineage: Eukaryota > Metazoa > Chordata > Mammalia > Primates > Lorisidae > Arctocebus > Arctocebus calabarensis. The sequence goes on along the minus strand of CAUYON010151267.1, from coordinate 1,943 downwards.
GATGAATGTATCAATGAATGGATACAGTCCTTTCATGGAATTGAGGCCTAGGAAGTTTTTGTATTTAAACTATCAAGAACTAGAGAATTTATGCTTTGGTTCTTTTTTATTCATTTTTGTGGTTTTTGTTTCTTTTGGGTTTTGGGGGGATTTGGGTTTTTTGGGGGGTAGTCACATGAAACAGTTGAGAAGGAACACAGAAAGCTTTAACTGGTTGTGATCAATTATTTGTTAATACTTCTACACTCAGACCAACCTAGAGTATTCGTTTTTAAAATTATCTATTGTGACCACTGCCCAGGGTGCTTCTGCGGTTGCTCCAAAGCTGCCGCCCTGCAAATAGAGAGGACACCTTTGCAGCCATAGCAACCGCCGCTTGGGTGCTGCTGTGGTCAGAAGCCGCTGCCCTGCAAACAGGGACACACCACTGCGAATAGGGACACACCTCCACGGCCTGGAGATCCACAGCGACCGCATGGCCCCTCCCCTCCAGCCTTCACGGCAGCTGCCAGCAGCTGCGACACATGGCCATAGCTGCCATAGCAACCGCTGCTGCTTGTGCTGCCGCGGGCCACACATAGTGACACAAAGTCCCCGCCCCTCCAGCCTTCACTGCGGTTGGGAGCTGCTGGGAGCCCCGGCCATAGCAACCGCTGCTCAGGGTGCTTTTGCGGTTGCTCCGAAGCTGCAGCCCTGCGAATAGAGAGGACACCTTCACGGCCATAGCAACCACCGCCCGGGTGCTGCTGCGGTTGGAAACCGCCGCCCCGTGAATAGGGACACACCGCTGTGGTCCCCAAGATCCACAGCGACCGCGTGGCCCCACCCCTCCAGCCTTCACGGCGGCCGCTGGGACCGCAGCCATAGCTGCCATAGCAACCGCCGCTGCTTGTGCTGCCGCGGTCGCCCCGCTCATAGTGACACAAAGCCCCCGCCCCTCCAGCCTTCACTGCGGCTGGGAGTGGCTGGGAGCCGTGGCCATAGCAACTAATGCCAGGTGCTGCCAGGTGCTGCTGCGGTCAGAAGCCGCAGCCCTGCAAATAAGGACCGCCCGGACCACGGAGATCTGCAGCGAATGTGAGGCCCCTCCCCCGCAGTTACCATGAGCCCCGCTCTAGCGCTCCCCTCTCACAGCAGATCGTTGTTGCCAGACTGGACTGCAATTCTATATACATTTAAGAATAATAATATTTTTGAGATTTTTTTTTTGGAATATCCTTTTCTTGGAGGCGTTATCGACAAATAACTCTTTACTTCACTATCTTTTCTTAGATTATTTTTATTACCTCCTATTCTCAACTGAACATTCTTCTTCCTCTCCCACGTTAATTTCTTTGTTCTCCCTCCCCCTCCTCTCCCTCCCTTCTTATAGCTCCTAAAAGTGCTTATATCATGTTTGCTAGAGCCTTTTCTTCTTTGCTATTCTCAAGCATTTTATAAGAAGCATTTTAATTGTAGAATTCCTTTTTTTTTTTTCTTCTTAGCTGTTGTTCTGTGATTGGCTATTTGTTTGTTATGTTTTGTTAGTATGTAGATGTTTCTGACGGCGAGCGCATCTGTGGGCTTAGGCGTCTGGTAGCCCTTCTACGAATGTATTAGCCCATCTGCTATTAATGTGATTGATGTTATAAATGTTTTCCTTGCCACCTTGATACTTCAGTTCACCCCCTGCCCAGGATTGGAAGTCTAGAACTCCAACTCATCCACAATCCAGACTGACTGCATGTAGACTGGACTGGAACTCTTGAACTGTACAGGCTGCAGTCACTGCACCAGTACCTTAGTGGAGGGCTGGTCAACCACAACCGTAGAAGTCTCCAGCCCAATCTCACTCTCCTGCTCATATAGCTAAAAACTGAAAAACAAACATGGGGCGGAACCAGCAGAAAAACTCTGGCAACATGAATAAACAGAATGGTGCAACTCCCCCCCAAAATGACAAA
>CAUYON010151265.1:0-13252 GCA_963573935.1 Arctocebus calabarensis | reverse complement strand
TAGGTGTATGGGTTCCTTGGCCAGGAAATGAATGAACACAGTCCCTTCCGCAGGGGGCAAGGTGAATGAATGTATCAGTGAATCATGGAATTGAGGCCTAGGAAATTCACATGAAATTAACCTAGGCATAGGAAATGGGGGTTCCACATTTAGTCCTAAGTGTAAAGTGAAGGAGACACCAAGGCACAGGTGTCTCCTCGGCAGTTGTCCAGCCAAAGGGTTTTATTTTTTATTAAGAGGATTTCACCTCAAAGACAGTCCCTAGGGAGGCCCTCCTCAGGATAGTGATAAGAGACACACGGTGTATTTGTGATGACCAGTCACTGCCCTTCTTTGGGACTGTTCAATCAGGTGTGGGTTGACCTTCAGGCCCCTGTATACAAATTTAAGGTCCAAGCTGCCTGCTACTGCTGTTAACACAGGAACACTGTTCCAGCTTGCAAGGGCTTGGTCTTTTGCTTGCTTTTCTCATCCTGTCATAATGTTGGGTTTTCTCTAAGTTTATAACTTAAAACATTACTAATAATAATGCATGATTTTTGAAGACAAATTTAAAAACACAAAAAGAAAACAGTACCACCCAGAAACAGGCACATTTTGGTTTGTGTTGTTCTAGATATGTGTAAGATGTATTGCATAGGCACATCTGTTAATGCTGCGAGCAGCATGTTTTTCCCCCTCATCAAATCTTATGTCATGGACATCTTTCTACTGCCAAAAAAATTACACTTCTATGTTTAATGACTAGTGCGATAATATTTTACTGTTTATATTTCCTGTCTCCTGATTGTTGGACCTTTACATTTATCTCCAAGTTCCCCCTACCCCGCCCCATCAATAATTTTTTATAAACATGATTTGAGTACCTGTCTGTTTTTTAGAATAACTCTATAGCAGTAGAATTGCTGTTTTGATAGATATGTATAGCTTGATGATTTCCAGTTGATGTTTCTAAATTGCTCACTAGAAAAGTTCTATCCACTTTGTCTTCACCAGCTGTGTTAGAGTACTCATTTTATCATACCTCTGTCATACCTCTAGTATTCTTATTAATCTTTGCTAACTTAAAAGGCTAATGATGGTCATTTTTTCAGTTTGAATTACTAGTGAACTTGCATGGTGTTTCTAAAAGTTCATAGACCTCTGCCTTTTCTCTTTTTTGTAAGCTACTGTGTTCTTTTCTCTGTTGAAGTGTTGATATAATTTATCTGTGAGCTCTTTTGAGTTATTATGTTCTGCATGTTGCATATATTTGTCTGAGTTTCAGGGCTTATATTTTATGTTATTTATAGGCGCTAGTAATTTTATTTAAGCCAGTGGCTGCTATTGTGAGAACAGATATTTCATTTTCAAAATTGATTGGAGGTGTGACCTTTGTGGCACTGGTGGTTGAGGCTCCTTTTTCTGGGAGGGGGTCAGCAGATGTGGGTGACCCACAGTGGCACTCTGAGTGAATCCGGCCCCCATAGTAAGTAAGCTGCGTACTCTTTCTGGGACCTCATGGGGCATCAGTTGCAGGAGTTCTTGTAACAAGCACCTGGTTGGCATGAGGCGAGGTGGTGCCCACCTGAGTGGCTGCAGTGGATCAGGGTGTGCGTGGCACAGCCCACTGGTGTACCCTCCCCCACCCTGTGTCTGGGAGCTGGGGTGTTGAGCAGTGTGGGTGGCTGGGTGAGATTGTGTGTGGGGGGTGGATGCAGGAGGTGAAGTCACAGTGAATAGGTAGCCATTGCAGAGTCCTCGCACATAGTCTTCTCTCTAAATGCTGGTCACTGAATTGCATCTTAGTTTTCTCTTTTCAAGAGCTTTGTTCTGGAAGCAGCACTGGCGATTCAGGAACTGTGGGTGGGCTGAAAAGGCAGAGTTGGTGGAGGTCGCTAAGGAGTAGCTACGTGGAAGCTACTGAGGAGGCAGTGGCGAGCTTCGAGCTTTAGTATGGAATGCAGAAATCAAGAGGGCAGCTCCTGGGATAGCACGTGGTTTGGACTGGACTGGGCCATACAACAGGATGTGATTTTTGTGGTTTTAAAGACTTTTATCCTTTTTGAAAAATGTAACTCACTTTACTTATATTTGAGTTTGTCTTATATTCAGCTTAGTATAGTAAAATTAGGCAGTACATATTCTACACTTTTATCAGGGCATTTACTACTATTGTCCCAGCTCAGAGTCTCACTAGCTCCTTCATTTGGACAGTTGTATTCATAGTTCAGCACAGCTTAATTCAACAAATACTTTCTTAGTGCTCGCTATGTGTCAGAGGCTGCTGTGTATGGGGGATTCAGATATGAAAGGATGGCCAAGCTGCAGAGATGAAAGTGATAAAGTTTATAGGGGTGTGGGTTGATGGAGGAAGGCTCCTGGGAGGAAGTGATCTCTCAGCTGGTGTTTGAAGGGTGACTAGGAGTTCTTTTGGACTGTTGAGGCAGAGGGACTGCCATGTGCCACGGTGAGACAAGTCTGGAATGGCATGGCCATTTGGAAAATTACTGTCTAACAGTGGTGTTGGTGGGGCCTTAAGTGTCTGTGACTTAGGAAGGGAGGGAGCTGAGGAAGACCTGATCATGGAAAGTCTTGTGTGTTCTCTGTGGACTGTATTGTGGCATATAGAACTTTCTGTATAAGAGAATGATAAGGGTCACAGCCAAGATAGGAATTCTGTCCTGTGTTTGATTGTTCATATAATTCTAGACAAGAATCTTTATCACTTTAATGGCTTGCCCTGAGGATGACTGAGTGACATAAAATAGGATGCTTGGCACACATGGGTGCTCTACAAAGCACCCTTGCTATTCTCCCCTGGCTGCCTTCTCCTCCTTGCTGGAGTACAATTTCTTCAATGGCAGGCCTCATACCCTGTGCTCACAGAGCACAGCCCTCATTGGTGGGAAGCATGTCTATCACCCAGCACACTTGGCTGTGTAAAGCAGAAACTGCACTGGGCACTTGTCCCCTGGATTTTCTGTGTATTTGTTCCTTAATGGGAAACCTTTAAATTATGATGTCTAAGGTGTCCCTGTTTTTGGAATAGAAAATCAGGGTAAACAATCCCTCAAAAGATTTTCACTTTGGTTTTGTGTATGAAAGAGCACCAGGTTAGGTAGGTTGATGCTGAAATAATGGAATGTCTCAGTGCATTATTAATGGTTAATGGGGAAAACGGGATATGATAATTGAACATGTCATAAGTTGTCACTGGTGGGTGTGCTAGTATGACATTTGGTTATTTATTGTATATAGTTTTGGGTGTGGAAACAGTAGCTAGGAATTTTGAATTACGATTATTTGAATACAATACTATTGTATATAGTTTTGGGTGTGGAACCAGTATCTAGGAATTTTGAATACAATTACAAATATTATTTGAATATTAATTATTAAGAATACTGGTCTCATTTAGTTTACCATCTTTTTTCCTTTTAAATGGCAAACTTTATGTTCCTTGTGTCCTCTGTTACATTGCCTAAAAATTGTGTGGGGATTTGCATCTTGTTCTCTTGTCACTTTAGGCAATCGTTGTATTTGAAATTCGCACCCCAGTGTTCTCCATGTCAGACACCCATTCAGAGTTACCTAGAACCTGCTAATGACGTCATGTGTACTCTCATCTCCCAGCACATCTGTGTATTTCTGAAGAGGGGTCGCCAAAGTCCTCCTTTCTTAAAAGCAGGGAGCAGGAGCTAATTTGCAAGTGATTTAGAAATTATTTTTAATAGTGAATTTCACATCTTTTCAAGTTTATTTTGGGTCCTGAATATGTTTGATTTCATAGGAAGCAGTATCAGGCAGTTTAGGAAGCTCTTGCTTTTCAGATAATATCTCAGCAGTGTATGTGCATCTGTGTGTGGGGGGAGGAAGGGTCGAGGTGTAAAAGAAAAAGCCAGAAATACAGGGTATTAAGAGCCCCTCTGCCCTTTCCATGTTTACCTGTCTTATATCCTCCAGGTCTTAAAAAAGCAACAATGAATCACCAGTCTGGTAATGTAGAGAGGCTCCCCAAAATGGATAGACCCTTTATGTTCTAAGAGTCTCTGGGTAAAGTATGTTAATTCCACTTACAAAAATTTTGCATACAGTGTTGATTCTAAGCAGGAAAATTTTTTTGATAAAGGAAGCATTATTATATTGGGAGGGAAATATTTTTCATTTCTTAAAATATTGAATAAAGCAGAGCAGAAGGAAATATATGTGCCTAGGAGAAAGGATAGAGTAAAATTATTTACTGTGAAACTGCCAAAGAAGGGATGGCCCAGGAGAGAAATCAGTTGATCCTTTTTAAGGAAAAATGCTGTTAAGGTAAGCTTTATAATGCATTACAAGGCTGGGTGTAACCCTAGTGGCCATGTCTGTAAGTAACCCTGGCACTTTGGGGGAGGCCAAGGAGGAAGGATCACTTGAGGTCAGGAGTTTGAGAACAGCCTGAGCAGCACAGTGAGACCTTATCTCCACAGGAATACAAAAAATAGCCAGGTGTGGTGGTACCTGTAGTCTCAGCCACCCAGGAGGCTGAGGCAGGAGGATAGCTTGAACACAGAAGTTAGAGGCTGCAGTGAGATCCCATCACACCACTGCACTCCAGCCTGTCTCAAAACAAACAAAACTTCATTACTGTTTTCCACAGAGTTATTAGCTGTTAGGTAAATACCTACCCTCTCCCCCTCCTTTTTAAATGTTTATTTTGGGCCTCTGGTCGGATTAACTTGGGCTCTTCACAGAGGTATTCTTGGACTTTGTTGGAAAAAGCAAGCCTGCTGTTGGGTGCTCTGCAGGAGTGTTTTATATCTAGAAGTATTTCTTTGTTTTTTTTTGAGACAGAGTTTCACCTTGTTGCCCTGGTTAGAGTGCCTTGGCATCACAGCTCACAGCAACTTCAAACTCTTGGGCTGAAGCAATTCTCTTGCCTCAGTCTCCGAAGTAGCTGGTACTATAGGTGCTGGCCACAACACCCAGCTATTTTTAGAGATGGAGTCTTGCTCTAGCTCAGGCTGGTCTCAAACCCATGAGCTCAGGCAATCCACCCGCCTCTCCCTTCCAGAGTGCCGGGATTACGCGTGTGAGCCAATGCGCCCAGCCTGTATCTAGAAGTATTTCTTTCTGAGGTTTCCTCATTTGCAGTTGTCTTGTTTTCTTTATGGCAGCCATCCTTTGTTTTCTAGGCGAAACTGGCTTGCTTTTACTAGTAGGTCCAAGATCGACTCTCACCTGTGCCTTAGAACAGCAGGTTAGGTTACAGTGACTTCCCCATGGCCAAGTCTCAGAGTAACCCTGTGAGTCAGGGAATTTGACCCTATTTCTACATCTTCAAGGACCCTGTTGGTGGAATTTGACCCTATTTCCACATCTTCAAGGACATGTTTACTTTGAAATTCAGAGGTTTGTTTTCGGCAATTTGCTTTTGCATATGTGCTAGTTTTATCTGAGAACACTAGTTTTTTTATCTGTTTAGTTTCTGTCTCTTTTCCAAAGGGCTTTTAATATGTTTAGAGATTACTGTTTAGTTTTAGTTTAGTTTTTTTTTTTTTTAAGGGAGAAAAAGGATGTGAAAGGGGTAAAATGGGGTCGCCTTTTGCTCCCAAAGCCTAAATGAATAGTCATTGCTTGTAATGCTGGTCTCCACTTGACGCTTCCTACTGCTCTAAGCTGTGATGTATCCGGTGCTGTGAGGGTAATGATCCTCATCCACAGCAATATTCCGTAACAGGAGTATCTGTCATATTCATGGAGATTACCATGTTCATTGATTTGTGTCTGTAAATCTGCTGTTTCTACCCTTTAAATTTGATCTATAATTGGACCTCCTTAAATGGTTCAGATAAGGTAGTCTGTATTTTCTCAATGCAGCGTTGCTGTCAGCTTCTCCTTTTTCATTATACATTCAGCAGACTTGATAAAATCAGCAGGACACCTCATTTGAAACTGTTTAATCGCTGCCTGTTTCCTTTGCTAAACCATTGAGGTGGTCAAGCGATGTACACAAATCATTTTAAATAGAAAATATGGTTTTCTCTGTGACCCAGCTAAATAGATAGTGTTATGCAAAACAAGTTAAAAAGTAATAAATGCCAAAAAAATCTTCTAATTGGAGTAAAAAATTGTGGGCAACTCTATCCTCTCTCCAAAACTAGAATATCCTGAAATATTGCCAGGACCCTGTAAAGACAAGATGATGATTTTCTAAAGATTCTCTGGTTTTTGAACAAAGCAAGTTTAAATTTTCAAATAGTGCTGAGCTGCCTTTTGCATTCATTCAGTGGGAGCTCTTCCTTATCTGTAATGCCTTTATACCCAATTTCGTAGGGATAAATTTGCTATCTGTTAATATCTGTACAGCATAACCTTTCAGCCATTTGCTATTGTGATAATAAATTTTTGTTTCTTTGTCTGTCATTTTGTCTACTCAGCTGTTACTCTTCAAAGCACAAACTAAAAATAATAGCGTCAAATAAATGCCACATAATAAAGTGTTTTACAGTTGTAGCTGGAATAACCTGGTGGCTGCGGCTTGTGGTCCTATTACCATTGGTAGTGCTGTAGTTTCTTCCTTGCGTGTCAAGGTGACTCTACCAGGCCAGCTCATTAAAACAGCCTGTTCTTTCTAACTGGCTTGGTATTTAGTGCTATACCCAGCAGCCTGCCAAGGCACAGTGTGGAGCACAAGACTCACAGCATAGAGCATATGAAATTATGTGACATTCACTTTTTGAAAAAAATACAAGTTCTCTATAACCTCATTTTCATGCTTTAGCATTTTGTTGTGAATAATTTACAATTATACCTGTCAGTAGTAGAAGTAGGGCCAGTTCCAGATATACCCGAGATAGTGGTAAGTGTGACTCCAGGCTTTTGAAAAACACTGTTTTTACCTGGTTTATGTGGCCCAATAGGATTAATATTTACACTGTACTTGAATGTGACACCAGGCGTGTTTTGCTATTTTTGTTGCCCTGAGGTAAACTTGAGATGGAGAAGCTGGGAGTTGGTAAAATACATTTAAAGTGCATCTTTTTCTTACAGGTTCTGGCTCCTTGGCAGCAATGGCTGTGTTTGAAGATAAGTTTAGGCCAGATATGGAGGTATGTAAGTCCGTGCAGTTTTATTCTTTCACATATTTTTCGGTTTTATGTTGAACATTTACAAATTGTTTGCCTATTCCAAGGCTTGTAAGGCACTATTGTCGGTTGGAATGTTCTTCAGCACAGATAGTGTATTTGCTGAGGAGACCGGTTTGGGGAAAGCTTCCTTTTGTAGTGGCTGTGCTGTGCCCTCCCTGGGCTTGAGGACCCAGCAAATTCAGCTTTTTGCTATGGACTTTGGGCTTTCTAAATTTATTTAGCTGTAAATGCTTCAGTAGTGTGGAATGTTTTCTTGTGTACTAGGCTTTCTGTGTTATGATATCTCAGAATGACAGGCTTTTCTGTTTTCCTTAAGAATAGAGAAACTGTGTATGTCTTTGCATGTCACAGAGACCTGACCTGAAAATAGAGGCAGTTTAAAAAATCCCTATGTGTTTATTCTGTATCTGGCAGAAGATGGATCATGTGTGATGGAATCTTCTCAGTGTAATGTATGTAGGGTCTCACGTATGTTTATAAGAGAGTCTTTCACTGTATTTTCTTTGGTGGTGGAAGGTGTCTTCTGAGGGACATTCCACTTGTCTGCTTTAATGATAGATGTGCTCCTGTTAAGTGACCCTCTCAGCCTTCCCCAAATCTCCAGGAAAAAATCCACAGATCTTCCATTGTCACTTTGGAGTAGTGTTGAATATGCTTGGATGCTTCCTGGTCCCACGTTATTCCTCGTTATTCCTCCAGTGTGCTTTGTCCGCACTGCTAAACCAGCATGCTGGCACCCATGTCCTGAAGGCAGCTCTTATCATCGACTGTCATATTTTTGATGGTTGTTGATTTTTTGATGGGGGGGATATCAGTTTCTTTTTACAGTTAGTAGGCAGGTTATGAGTGGTTTACCTTGTTTCTTAACATATAGTGTTTCTGCTGTTTTTGACTTTACAGTATTGTTTTGTTTAGGTACCAAAGGATATCTCTGGGAATTATTTTTAGACAGTACTTTATGCCTAATCATCTTTGGAGAAGATCACACTAAAAGTATTTGTTCTTCTGTCATCTCGTTGTCGGAGCACCAAGCATCACTGGTGCTCTGGAGCGTTCTTTGCCCTTTAGGTTTGCACCTAGTGCTTTGAAAGCCAGAGAATGTAGAGTTGTGGATGCTGATCAGCACACAGGTTTTCTCCACCATACTGCTGTGTCCTTGGTACCTGAGGGTAGCACAAATAAGTAACTCAGTCACTGGGCTAGTGTTCTTCCCTTGGGCATTGCAGGAATTAAAGCATAATATGTAACATTTAGGTAGGTGTTTTATACTGAAAACGATAGTGTCTTGCCCCAATTAAGAATAGTAAACAGGTCCAAATATAAACTATAAATGAGATTAGGATTCTGTTCTCATTTCTCAATGTGAAAATTTATTCCCATATCAGCATTATTTTCTGTTTAGGGTTCTTAAATACATAGAGAAGAAATAAAGTATACTAGGTCACTTAGAAAGAAAAAAGAAAAAAAAAAGTTCCCAGTCTTCTGACTGTAGAATTCTAAGATTCCATAGATTCCATTAGAACTAATAAAAGTATAGGGAGAAGGACTGTGGTTTTTGCTTAGAAAATTGCCTCAGTAATGCCAAACCCATCTTTAAACCACATTAATCTTCTCAAATTTTCTTGAAAGCTTTGTCTATTTCCCAATTGATTGGGACCTCCATATGTTTAAGAAAAATGAGGCTTGGTGCCTGGAGCGGAGCTACCAGAGCTGGAGGGTTTGAACCCAGCCCCGGCCTGCCAAACAACAATGACAACTGCAACCAAAAAATAAGGTGTTGTGGCAGGCACTTGTAGTCCCAGCTACTTGGGAGGCTGAGGCAGGAGAATCACTTAAGCCCAAGAGTTTGAGATAGCTGTGAGCTGTGATGCCACAGCACTCTACCCAGGGCAATATAGTGAGACTCTGTCTCAAAAAAAAAAAAGGAAAAAAAAGGGAAAAAGAAGAATGAGAATTGAAGAAAAATTTGAAAGTATGTGGTATATTAAAAGTGACTTAACATCCACTAAAGTAATTTTACATTATTTAGAGTTTAGATTTAAATAAATGGTTTAGAGACCATGCATTTAATATTGATGTGATGAATGTGTTTCTTAGTTCAATTATATATATAACCCAACAGCGCTTAATGTTCTATATTAGCTGTGAGATGTTGAAACAGGCTGAAAAAATTCCCATTGTTGATTGATTATTTAATTGTACAGATTTAGGTAATTGGTTTTTATTCACTTAAGTTATTGAAACCTGTTATGCACACTAACAGTTGGTGAAAACCATTTTCTTAAGGTGAAGGTCATATCTTATGTAGCACTTACATGAATTTAATGGTAAACAGTGAAATAATAGTTTAACAGCTGTCAGTAGATAATACTTTAAAAATCTAAAAGGATGTTAATAGATACTAAAAAACATTACTGTGAGGACCAAGCCATGGGGGACACTGGCCACACTGCTTCTTTGGTGAATATTGAGTGATGCTTTGTCAGTGGACATCTGAGGCTGCCCAGCAAAGTGAAGAGTACAGTATTTTAACAACTTTGTTGAGGAAAAATTCAGGCCATGTGTAATATCTGGCTTTGCATGTGCATATGCATATAGAACTCTTGGAAATAAAGACTTTGGTTTAAAATTTCTGAACTTTTTGTTTTCTTTCATTGCAGGGAGACTTTGTCTTTCTCTGTCAGAAAGCCCTGTATAACTTATTTTCGTGCCTAATTAGAGACTGCAGGGTTGGTTGACTAAGCCTGCCTATTTTTAGTATGGGAAGGGCTTCTGGATGTTTCTCAACAGGATCTCAAGAGAGCAGTGCCACTAACTTTCTCATCCTGAGTGGGTTGCTATAAGGGGGCCGTTTTAGGCAGTCAGAAATTGGGAATTGTTTGGCAATCATTAATTTTTAGGCCAGATTCATGAAATAAACTCTTGGCTTTATTGTTGTTGTTAAATAACAAGTTAGAAGAAGCTTAAGGCTTTTTCTTTTTTAATTTTTTTTTTTTTTTTGAGACATAGTCTTGATTTGCTGCCCAAGTTGGAGCATGATGGAATCATGATAGCTCATCACTGTACCCTCTGACCCCTGGCCTCAAGGGAGTCTCTTATCTCAGCCTCTTGAGTAGCTAGAACTATGCTACAATGCCCAGCTGAGTTTTGTAATTTTTGTAGAGATGAGGTCTCACTATGTTGCTCAGGCTGGTTCTCTAACTCCTGACCTCAAGTGATCCTTTTGCCGTGGTCCTCTAAAATCCTGAGATTACAGATTAGAGTTGCTGTAACTGGCCTTTCCTTTTCTTTTCCTTCCTTCCTTCCTTCCTTCCTTCCTTCCTTCCTTCCTTCCTTCCTTCCTTCCTTCCTTCCTTCCTCCCTCCCTCCCTCCCTCCCTCCCTCCCTCCCTCCCTCCCTCCGTCCCTCCCTCTCTCTTTCTTCTTTCTTTCTTTCTTTTTTTTTTTTTTTTGGCTGGGGCTAGGTTTGAACCCACCACCTCTGATATAGGGGCTGGCACCCTACTCCTTGAGCCACAGGTGTTACCCTTTTTTTCTTTTTTTAAAATTAAATCATAGGTGTGTACATTAATGCAATCATGGGGTACAATGTGCTGGTTTTATATACAATTTGAAATATCCAGGCCTTTTCTTTTCTGTTCTTTTCTTTCCCGTTATTCTTTTTTCTTTTCTTTTCAATTTATAAACCCGTGCCTTGGATACTACTGGACCTGGACTATAGTATTTATGGAATAAAAGTCCCCATGCTTAAAAACCTTTAATGTGTTCTCATTGTCGCTGTCTGCTCTGTCTAGTCACTAACTTCATATGGCTGTCCCGTGCTTGAAACATGGTACCTCACATGAGGGGGGCTGTGAGTAGAAAACACATCAGGTTTCAAAGACATAGTATTAAGATTTTCTTAACTGTCTCAATTTGTATATTGATTACATATTCAAATGGTACTGTTTTAAGTATATTGGTCAATTAAAAATATTAATAAAATTAATTTCACTGATTTCTACTTTTCAAGATGCTCCTAGAAAATTTGTTGGACAGGGCTAATCTAGTATTGTTGTGAACTTGTCATTTGTACACTACGTTTAAGGTTTTTGCCCTGGTTCTGTACTGTTTTTGAAAATTTTCCTTATATTCACTTTTGAAAACTGAGATATAATTTACACATAATAAAATGCATAGATTTTATGTGTCCAGTGGATGTGTTCTGGTTTTGTAATTACCATGTAACCGTCAACTTTCCTTTACCTCCGGGTTCCCCTTTGCAGTGATTTTCCCTTTTCCTTCCCACAGCCATTGCAGTTCACCTTCTTAATTTGAACTTACTTTTTAAATACAGTTTATGTCTGAAATCCTGGGTTGTATGTGCTGGTTATATTTTTTTCTTTAAGACACTTGAAAAGGGTGCATACTATTCGTAGAAACAAAAATGTGTTCATGTATCACCATCATGTGTAATATTCATCAGGGGATTAATGTTAAACTTTGGGGAACGTTAGGTCCATTTCAGCTACTCTTACCTGCTTGCTCTTCTTCAAATGTGGTGTGTGATTGCTTGCCATCCCTCTGCTGGTATCTGCCAGCAGCACCTTCAGTTGCCACTTCATTTATTTGTACCCCCTGTCCCGTTGTTTATGGCTGTTTTCAGAGGCATCTCCCCTACTTGGCAATGAGAGAGGGAGCTCCTTGAGGGCAGGACTGTGAAACCATCTCTGTTCTTCAGCTCCTGTTGTTCAGTATGTATTTGTCAGATTGAGAAAGGAAAACCCGAGCTAAAGCAAAATCTTGAGTCATCAAACACCACCTGGGAAAGAGGGGGCTTTCTCTTCTTCCCACCTGGAAAGTGCTGAATATCTTTTCAAGGTTAACAGGAGAAGATAAATAGTACACTTCTCATATAACGTATAGTATTGGGGCAGTGTCAACCAAGCAAACACCCCTTTTGTACAAGGCAAAATGAAGTGGGGCAAAGAGCAAACACTCTGGGAAATTACAGGCCAAAAGAAACAGAACAGTGAAACCCAGCTGGGATTCATAAATGCCCAAGAAGGGCCTCTGCTGTTTTAAGACATCTGTGCCAGTGACTTGGTTCAGAGTTTCAGAGAAACTGTCAACTGACCATGTTGAGTTGAAGGCACTTTAAAAATCTTCAAAAAAATCTCACCCAGTCGTTGCCCAGAGGATGCCTTGAGTGGCATTTTCATTTTTTTTGTTTTTTCCCTTGCTGTTAGCCTGTTAGTTCTCCTAGGGCAAGGACTGTGTTTCGTCGTTTCTGTTTTCTTAGACTTAACATGGTAACTGAAACATGGTGGGTATTGAGCCAGTATTTGTTGAAGGGGGTGGATAAAATGGTATCAAAAGCACTTTACTTAGTAGTTCTCAGATTAACCCTCCTTTGAAACATTTTGATTAGCTTTATGTTCATAGCATTCAGCTGTGATAGAAGTGAAAGCATAAAAAATTGTATTATTTACTGGTGATAAACTGCATGTTTTATTTTACCAGCAGTGGTCTTTATTCAGACATTGTACCAAAGTATTAGCGGTATAGTGGATTATGAAATGTGTAAGTTGACCTAATGACCAGGGGTAAGTGATACGAGAGTTTTTTATTTGTTTGTTTGTTTGATTTTGGTGATGATGCATGGAACATTCCCCATATATATATATATTTTTTCCTATTTTTAAGCTGATACAAGAATTCTGCTTCTGTAGTCCCAGCTACTCGGGAGGCTGAGGCAAGAGAATCGCTTAAGCCCAAGAGCTGGAGGTTGCTGTGAGCTGTGTGACGCCACGGCACTCTACCCAGAGTGATAAAGTGAGACTCTGTCTCTACAAAAAAAAAAAAAAAAAAAACTCCCTTGATGCTGTATCTACTTTTTTATTTCTGTTAACTCTAAAGCCTAGCATATATAAAGTTTCATGTAGAGTATTTATTAAAAATGAAATGTGGGCTCGGCGCCTGTGGCTCAGCGGGCTAAGGCGCCAGCCATGTACACCTGAACTGGCGGGTTCGAGCCCGGCCTTGGCCGAACTGCAAAAAAAAAAAAAAAAAAATAGCCGGGCCCTGTGGTGGGCGCCTGTAGTCCCAGCTACTCGGGAGGCTGAGGCAAGAGAATCGCTTAAGCCCAAGAGCTGGAGGTTG